>CM052799.1:192598255-192617855 GCA_028533885.1 Nasua narica
GGTCAGTGTTTTTGGGATATATAATCTGTGATACCGATTATAGTAAATAAGTACAATAAATATACAAATTAAAAATGTTGTTGTTTGTAATGGAAATGTAATCACATAGATGGACTAAATATTTCCGCCTCCCCCCAGGTCGCATGGTGAGATCCTCACCCCCAATGTATTAGGAGGCAGGGCCTCTGGGAGGCCAGTAGGTCATGAGGACGAGGCCCCATGAATGGGATCCGTGCCCTCACGGACGTGGTGCCCCCCACAGTGCTCCCTGGTCTCCGGCCCCGCTCGAGAACAGGGGGAGAAGGTGGCCATCTGTGAACTGGAAAGAAGGAAGCTCGCAGAAGGTGAAGGCACCTTGATCTCAGTCCTCTCAGCCTCCAGAATTATGAGAAGCGTTCGCCGTTTGAACACCCAGCCTATGTTGAAGTTGCCCGGATGAACTAAGGCAAAAAGTTTCTTGGTTTCTTTTTTTTTAAGTTTTAAGAGGGCTTACCCTGTGCTCAGGACTTCGATGGCATTTCCCGAATGTGATCTCTTAGATCCTGGGCAGGTGCTAGAACTCAGGGGCCACGGGCCCGCTTTATGGATGAGATGTGGAGTTCGGTTGTGTCCTTCCCAGTCGCACGGTGGTGGTGGTCGGGGGCCGGGCAGGACTGATGCAGGAAAGAGGTTAGGATTCCAAGCCCATGGCCGAGAAGGAATTCTTGAGATGTCTGTGGTGCAAAAAGGTGGTTTTATTAAAGCACGGGGACAGGACCCGTGGACAGAAAGAGCCACCCTGGGCTCCTGAGGAGTGGCCCGTGATATACTTTCAAGGTGGGAGGGGGTCAGGGAGAGCGCAAGTCTCCAAGGCACTTTGGAAGCAAGGTTTCCAGGACCTTGAGGGGGCGAGCCGTTGTTGGGAAAAGGTCATTTATTACCGCCTAATAAAACCTGAGTCATAAGACCCTTCAGATGTGTATCAGTGGGTCATATGCTTGGGGGATGATCGCGAGCACGTATCTTGGGGGGGGGTTAGAGATAAAGGAAGTTTCCAAAGGAATTTTTATACGTTAAAGTTGACTTACAGGACCCCGGGGAGGGGGGGGGCCAGGATTGCCTTTTGCCTCAGGCAGCTGAGTCCCTAGAGGAAGGTCACTCTGCCTGCTTCAGGGACTTGTCAGTGGGCTGTAAGGAGTAAGGAAATTTACTCATTTTTCTTCTGCCTCTGTTTGCCACATCAGTAGCACCATCAAGGTGGGCGAGCTGTGGGGGTGGGCCACCAGGCCCAGCACCCCTGGGGGCCAGCACCCCTGCCCCCATGGCGGGTGACAGCAGGGTCACACCCAGGCCTGAGCCCTGGAGACTGTCATCCTCCTCCCCAGCTCCCAGATGGCCTCACTCGGGAGGCTGTGTCTTTGGGTGTCTCGCATTTCCAGGTGTCCTTCTAGGTCACGAGGGGAGGGCTGGCCAGGATCACCGGTCCTGCCCGGGGGTTGGGGGAGGGGGCGGCTGGGAGACTGGATGAAGAGCTCAGGGAGCAGGTAGAAACGGAATCAGTGAGGAGAAGAGACGGGGGGAGCCCCGACCCTCCCTCATCCAGGGCGTGCAGCCGGGGAGGGTGCCTGGGGTGAGGGGCCCAGAGCCCCCCGGGGACCGGTTCTGCTAGTGGGAATCTGGGCTCTGTGTTTACTTGCTGAGTGATTCAGCTTCTTTTCTCACTAGTGGCTTGGGGAAACTTCTCTTCCCCCCTGGGCAGCCTGCAATCACCCCGGGCCTGGCCTGGTTTTTCCAGTTGGACCAGAAACACCTGTTGTGGTACTTTAACTCCTGGGTCTCGTGAGCATCCTCCCTGGGGCCTGGAGGAGAGAATATTTCCTCGCAGGCATCTTGGTTGTCCCTGGAAATTTCAGACCATGACGCTCACCGGCTATGTCCATATTCCCTGGCGATGCATCCCGGATTGGAGTGTCCGGGTTTGGGTCCCAGGCCCCCAGGATTGAACCTCCATTGCCAGCGACTGAGTCCACCCCTCGGCTGGTCACTGCCCCAGAGGTCCCAGGACACGAGGGATCCGAAGGCGATTTAAAAAGAGAAAAAAAAAACCAAACCCAAAACCCAATAAATGCTAAACCAACACTCAGACCTGAACATAAAATCCCAACCCTGACCAGCAAGACCCAGTTCCTGGGGGCTGGGAGGGACTGCGTTTTCTTCGGTCTTAGCGTATTCAAGCTCTTGCCTGAAGTGACCGATGGGGAAACCGACAGCCTATTTCCACAAGGCGCAGGCGTGCTTGCTGCTGGAGAGGGCGGCCCATGCTTCTGCCAGGGGCCCTCCCAGGGCCGGGCCCCTGTTGGGCTGCGGGCTGAAGCTTATCCAAGGTGGGAGGACCGTCTTTAAGAAGTAAGACACAAAACTGTAAATACAAGAGCAGATCAGAAGCAAGTATCTCTTTCAAATGAGACAAGAAACCACAATAACCGATGAATGTTAACAAGCGAGAAGTATCACAATCACATAAATCTAGAAAAACGTCCTAAGAGTTTGGTTAATTCTGCAATAACATTTTAACTCCATCTTGGGCTTCATACATATGCTTTGCTTACTTCCTACAACCACAACTTAAACACGGCATTTCCGTGGGGGGGATGGACGGACGCTTCTGCCGTTCCTCGGCCTCGTAGCTTCTAGCTCCTTCCATCTGGAACCCACAGACGTGGGGTGCTGGGCACCATCGGAAAACGCGACCAGCACCGCGGGCAGCAGGAGATCCTTGGGAGCCCTTCCCTCCCCTTCCCGTTACCAACAAATTGCCGATACACGGCGGCAAACAACACAGAAACTACTCATCCCACCTGAAATGTACTCCCCCCGCCCAGCGCCCGTCCAAATACTCGCGAGGCAGCTGTAGCATCAGCAAGGGAACGGGAATAAAGGGCAAGCGTGAGCAGAAAGAGGCTGTGGTCCTCATAATCGCAGTTGAAATCTTTCACTTTTGCCATGTTTGCAAAATGCCGGGACCACACGAGCAGCCTCCCAGGGCTCCCGGGTAAACCGCGCTCTGCGCTCCAACTCAAGGCTCTGGAAAAACCCCGGACTCCCGGCAGGGCCATGAGGAGCGGAACTTGTCGCCAGAGCAAGGGCGCCGAGCCAGCATGGACCCGCTCGGAAGGCCTCCACCTGGCCCCGCCAAGCCCTTCCAGGGGAGGACGGACCGAGCCCAGACCCCATTCTCCCACGCCATGTGCGATTCCAAGCCTCTGTGCCTTGATTTCCCTGCAGCCTCATTTGGTTAGAAGAAAGGCACTCTTGGCTGCAGGGAGAGGGCTGGGGGAGGGGAGCTGGAAATGGGGGCATCGTTTGTGTTCAGTAGGGAAGACAGCAAATGTAAAGGCTGACGTTGGACCGGGTCACCGAGCGTCGAGCTGGGGCGGCAGCTCGGATGGGGTCATGGGGTCAGCAGAGGACGCGGAATGGGGCAGAGGGGAGACCGGGCAAGGGCGGGGTCCTGAGCTGAATCGTGCACCACCCCCTAAGTTCATAGGTTGATGCCCTGGCCGCTGGGACTTCTGCAGGGGACAAGAACACAGACTCAGTCTCCAAGTCTGTGTTCGGAGACCGAGCCTTGAAGGGAGTGATCGGTTACCATGAGAGCATCAGGGTGGCCCTAGTCCACGGTGGCATCAGAGGAAGAGGAAATGCAGACACACAGAGATGCCAGGGACGCGTGAACAGAGGACAACCACGTGAGGACACGGGAGGAGGCGGCTGTCTGCGTGCCACAGAAAGAGGCCACGGAGAGAGGCCACGGGAGACACTGGTCAGTCCACACCCAGGCCTCAGACTTCCAGCCTCCAGACTGCAAGAGAAGAGAGTAGGACTGTGTAGGACTGTGCTCGCAGACTCAGCAGGACTCCTCTGGGGCGGGGGGCGTGGAAACCCAAGAGAAAATGTGCCCCGTTGGGGAGTGATCAGTCCCGAGGCTGCTGGGGGTCAAGTCAGGTGAGGACTGACTGTGACCTTCTCAGTTTGCATTTTGAATTTTTGTCTGATAACGGATGGGCAGATAAATATTTGAAATAGTTAAAATGTTGTGGAAATAGATACGTAAGAAGAAATAAGAAGGTGCTACGGTGCCTGGTACCTTGAAACATTTTCATTATCTTGAACACGCAGTAATAACGAGAAGTATGTAAAAAGGGGCTCCTCGGTGACTCAGCCAGTTGAGCGTCTGACTCTTGATTTTGGCTCAGGTCATGGTCTCAGGGTCTTGAGATCGAGCCCCAGGTCAGGCTCTGTGCTCAGCATGGAGTCTGCTCAAGATTCTCTCTCTCTCCCTCCCTCTGCCCCTCCCCTGCTCATTCGCTCTCTATACAAATAAATAGAATAAAAAAAAATAAAAAATATTTTTAATATTTTTATTAAATATTTTATTAATATTTTATTAATATAATAAAATATTAATAAAATAATATTAATATAATATTAATATTTTTATTAAATATTATTAAAAAATATTATTAAAAAAATAAAAAAAGAGAAGACAGATGTAGGCTGAAAATGGAGTGCCCAGCAGCCCCAGCCTGAGCCCGCAGGGGCCTGGGGTGGGCTCCCTGGGCGGCGGGGGTGGGGGGAGGCACGGACACCCAGAGGCATTTGCAGAGATGAGGAACTGGGTGCGGACTCTGGGGCTTGAAGCACCGGCTGGAACAGATCTGTGCAGACCTCTCTCCTGAGATGTTCTTATAAACCTGGAAGAGATGAGGACAAGGAGCTGCCACAGGAAATGGGGGAACCCAGCTGCTGGGCCCGGCTTCCCCAGTGAGGGCAAGACAGGGGCCTCGAATGCCAAGGGTAGAGCTGACTCTGAACAAGGAGTAGCCGTCAGGAAGAGGGAGCCACGGAAATCCGCAGCTCGGGGTGGGCGAGCTCTCCTAGAAGGGGCTGGACACCAAAACCCCATTATGAACCCTACCGCTGGGAGACACACAGGAAAGCTGATCTTTACAATATGGATTCTCACTGAGCGAATTCATTTTATAGAAGACAAAGGCTTTGTAATAGGTACGTAAGTCTGCTCACAGCCTGGTGGAGGAACTTGCATTCTTCCATTTGGATTTCGTGGTGTCCTGGATGGAGGTCATTTTTTTGTGCATAGAAAAGACTATTTGCGACTACCTTTAAAAAATCTAATATTTGTTGCAAAAAGTCACTTATCTATCAGCTAAAAAATTGGATATTCTAAGCAAGCTAGGATGTCCCACCAGGCAGTGAGGTCCCTGACTGGCCAGATCCCATTGCTGGGACTTTTCCCTCTCGCTATGACATCTGAGAGGCCACCAAGCTCCCAGCACTCGAGCTACAATAAAGTATGGTGGGATGTTGCAGTAACACTTCGGAACATTAAGGATGTTGGGAAATCCTAAAGATCAGAGAGCAAACGGATTACTGAAAAATGGACGAAAATTCTCAGACCGTAAACCTTTCCTTACCAATACTAGGGCGGATCGACACCAGGGGAGAGAACGTCTTCACAGCCTGAGCAACAAGGACCGGCACGCCAGCCTCTTGTCCTAATCGTAATCGAGAGCAAGAGTGAACTTACGATATTTTCAGACAAGGAAAGATTCATAGAATTTTCCTTGTACCGCCTCCCTTTTAAAGAATATTCATTCGATTTACTTTAAAAAGTAAATTGAAACAAGTATCAGGCAGGTGGCTTAGGAACTAATGGAGAGCACAGAAATGGACCCAAACTGGGCACCCAGGTGGCTCAGTGGGTTAAGCGTCTGCCTTCAGCTCAAGT
This sequence comes from Nasua narica, assembly GCA_028533885.1. Classification (NCBI taxonomy): domain Eukaryota; kingdom Metazoa; phylum Chordata; class Mammalia; order Carnivora; family Procyonidae; genus Nasua; species Nasua narica. Next base: position 192,604,044 of record CM052799.1, read on the forward strand.
CATGATCTTGGGGTCCTGGGATCGAGCCCTGCGTCGGGCTCTCTGCTCAGAAGAGAGCCTGCTTTTCCCTCTGCCCCTCCCCTTTGCTCATGTTCTCTCTCTCTCAAATGAATGAGTAAAATCTTAAAAAGAAAGAAAGAGGGGTGCCTGGGGTGGCTCAGTGGGTTAAAGCCTCTGCCTTCAGCTCAGGTCATGATCTCAGGGTCCTGGGATCGAGTCCCACATGGGGCTCTCTGCTCAGCGGGGAGCCTGCTTCCCCTTCTCTCTCTGCCTGCCTCTCTGCCTACTTGTGATCTCTCTCTCTCTCTCTCTGTCAAATAAATAAATAAAATCTTAAAAAAAAAAAAAGAAAGAAAGAGATGGACCAAAACATACGGGATGAGCTTTCGCGTTGTCAGAAAGTGCAACAGGCAGAACAATCCCCCTCCCCCGTGATGTCTGCGCCCCGGTCCCCAGACCCGGTGACTCTGTGAGCATACATGGCAAAAGGGGCTTTGCACGGTGGTGATGGGACAGACCTTGAGACGGGGAGACTGTCCTGGATAATCGTCCGGGCGGCCCAGCCTCATGAAGGAGGGTCAGGGTCAGAGAGAGATGTGAGAATTGGAGAAGGCTCAGAGGGCAGCAGTGTGGCTAACGCCGAGGGCAGAACCCTAGACCGGGACCGAGAGCCTAGGAGTTGGGGCAGCCACCGGACGCTGGAACAGGCATAAAGCAATTCTCCCCTAGGGCCTCTAGAAGGAACAGCCTTGCTGCCGCCTTGCTTTTAGCTTGGGAAGATCTGTGTCCGATTCCTGATCTCGGGCACTGTAAGAGAACAAATTTGCATCATTTCACCTGCCAAGTTTATGGTGATTCGTTACGAGAGCAACAGACAAGAAATTAATTAAGAAATTAATTAAGAAGGAACCTTGCGTGCATCCGTGCATACACACACGCACGGGCCCTTTTTGGGGTCTAAAATGAGAAAAACCAGGATAGGTGACAATAGCAATCATTCGAGGGGTCCGTGCCTCCTGCAGAAGAATAGAAATGCTGATTATATTTTTAAGAACTTGTATCATATAGTGGGCATTTTAAGGAAGGACAGGCACTGAAAGAATACAAATTACAGGAGCGAGGAGCTCAGGGAGCTTCACGAGAGCAGTGGATGGGACGCAGACCGAAGGAGCAGCCCCGTCCTTGCTGGGGGACCCACACAGGCTGCCTGTGCCACGGTGGAGGGGAGGGCACGAGGTGTTGGGGGAGCAAGAACCCTGCCCCTTTTGTGTCCTTGTCGCTGGACTCAGCATCACGTTGTCACCAGGCAGATTAACAGGAGAAAACCTAAGGAAACAGCGTGCGTCCGGGAATCCACACAGACGCGGACGTTCAGGACGGTCGGGCGACGGGAGGCACACGTGTCATCCTGGACAGAGGAGAAAGGGCCGGGGGTCTGGGACTTCGGAGGGAAGGAACGCACTTCGCGGGGTGATAATAAGAGCAGCTGTTTGCTGATTAGATGGGGGCTCCACCGTGTAGGGAAAACGTGTCTCTGCTGAGAACCTGTATCCTGGAAAGACCCCCGATTCAGGCTCTTCTGTGGGGTTTAGGGCTGGACAGAGTTTCTCCTGAGCCCACAGGGTCTCGGTTGCCTTCAGCTCAAGATAATCCTCGTGCAAGTGGTGCCTTCTTGGGGGAGGTGGAGTCTGACCCCTTCACCCCCGACCAAAAGAAATACCGACTAGTTCTATCGATTAGTTGTTGCTGCTAGTTCCAAACAACTCAGCCACAGCAGGTTGTGTGGTGTCCAGCTGGTGTCTCTGGGGACCCCTGAGAAATTTAAAAAACCCACAAATGATCCTGCAAGTTAGCTGAGGTTCCTCAGGGTGCCCTGACACACAGTTTGGGAACCATTGCCTAACCATTCTGGGCAATGCCTTTTCTTCACCTGCATGTTGCTCAGAAGCTTACCTGTGACGTAGGTAACCTGGTCACAACTTGGGGGTGCCTTCAACAGAGGGGGCCCTGTCTCCGTGGACCCAGCCGCAGGGGATGATGGGATGAGGTCGCTCTGTTGGGTCCCTCTCTCCCGGCTGCTCTAGGACCGGGTGGATGGTAGACAGAGGCACCAGGACCGTCTGGTCACTGAGGGACGCAGGTCAGGAGTCACTGTAATTTTGAGCTCCAGTGAGGTGCGTGCTTGACTGAAATTGACTACAGTCACGGGATTGATGGAAACAGCCAGGAAGGGATTTTGAGGGAGGGTACTGAGAGATTATTTGGGTTGTCTGTGGATACTGTCCACTGAAAGGTTGATGGATAATTCAGGAATTTTCTACACTGAAAGCTCAAGTCATTTGCCTGGAAGCAGATGCCAGGAGTGGTAAAGTCATGCTAGTGAACACAGTGGATGGGATCTTTTACTTAAAGCAAGGTGTGTGTGTGGTTTCTGCTCTCGGATCAGTTCATCTCATTAACAGACACATTTCCAATAAACAGTCAAGCTAGAAGTTACAACCGTATCAAAGTCTGTCCTACGAACCTACATCACTGTCCCCAGCTGTGCATTAATCAGGGTGACAACTGCTATTCAAGGGTCATTTTCCCACACTCAGTGCCCTACGTCCCAGATAATTTAAGAATTACATTTTCTACTAGGAGAGCATGGCAGGGTAACTGAAAGAGCTGTAAATATATATCGTCAAATCAAAAACCAACCCGGACTTCCGTAAGGAGAAACTTTGAACAAAGTCTCAAGGGAGGGAAAGGGACCTTGGCCAAGGGGAGGGAACCGTGGCCATAGTAAGATCACACTGACTGAAGATTTGGCAGAATTTGCAGAGTCAGGCAAGGGGGGTTTTGTCCTGGAGAAGAGCAGACAAAACTTGGAGGAACGGGGTATGTGGAAGTGAGGCGGAGGCGAGACAGCAAGGTCCCACGATAAGAGGGAGACGCCTGCTACTCTTAGGAGGGCTTGCTGCCGATTCAGGCCAAAGTTTGGTGGCCTGGAAGGGAAGGACCTTAACTCTGTTAACCAGCATTTTGTTTCCATGGATCGATGGGGATGAGCAGTTGAGCTAATTATTTATGAGGCAAAGAATGGGAAATTGGGGGTCTGTGCCTGAACTTGCCCCTGGTAAACCAGGGGGCATCTGTGAGTCCTACCAAGTCACATGAGGAACGGCATTCCTTGGAGTCAACCATTTACTGGGACACAAAAGGGGAGGAGGATTTCTTAAACTTCTGGCAAAATCCAACACTGTCAGTATTTAATTATACTGTAGTGGGATGGCATCTGTAGGGGTGGCAGGGCGCAGATGCAAGGTCAGAGAGAAAAGGATGCACGTAAAATTCTTGACTATCCAAGAAGAGCGGGTTCTTGGTGTCGAATCACTGGGTTATTTAGATTCAATTGGATACACTGTATTTTTTAAAAAAGATTTTATTTATTTATTTATTTATTTGTTTATTTATTTATTTATTTGAGAGAATAGGAGCTGGGGGGGAGGGGCAGAGGGAAGGGGAGAAGCAGGCTCCCCGCTGAGCAAGGAGCCTGACGTGGGGCTCGATCCCAGGACCCCAGGATCATGACCTGAGTGGAAGGCAGATGCTTAACAGACTGAGCCACCCAGGTACCCTCAATTGGATATACTTTAAAGATGTTGAAACTTTTCTGAAAAATGTCCATATTCACAATGGGCTGGATTCCATACTCAATATATATTATAAATAATATATTAATATAAATAATATATAATATAATTAAATATTATTATAAATAAATAATATTCCATACTTACCGTAATCACTGATTAATGTATGCTGGTGTTTACCTATCAGCTTAGAAAGTACAAGGTGATCTTGCAAAAATACTTTAGAAGTTATACAAGAGAAAATTTGAAGACAGCTGCTCCCAGTGGGGTCAGCTCCTCAAGGAGAGGAGCCAGAGGACAGGTAGGGGCCTCCTAGGCAGCCAAGGTGGACAGAAAGAAGTAGACTTTTTTTTGGTTCTTATCTGAAGAAGAGGCTTTTATTGACTTTTTTTGTGCAAAACAGTGGGCTATTTACTTGTGGCCTATAAAATGAATTGGTAAAGGTTACTGATATTTTGTCGGCAGGAGGTATAATTAACATATTGCTCATTTGCTGAAAACGCAAAAGCAGCAACCAGTGCTAACGCCTGGAGCGCCTCCCATTTTGCTTAAATTCACGAAGTTGCCTCATGTCCCTGAAGACAAGGGAAACCGGCTACCAAAGGCATTTTCATACGAGAAAACCCATAAGGGTTTAACGACAGATTAAGTAGTCAAATCTTTACTTAAAATAGAGCATTTATTAGTTTCCTTACATACACTAAAAAATCAGATAGCCTATAAATAAGTTCCAAATGGCCGTAGGGCTGATTTTCCACGCCCCCGTTGAATGAAGCGGTGCCAGTGAGCTCTGCACATGCGCATGCGTGCCGGCGGACTGAGCTGCCGGGCAACGCCGCTGGGCAGCAATCCAGCGCCCCATCATACGGTCTTCAGTTCTAATTCCTTAGAGCTGCAGCCAGCTGACTGGAGCAGGGTGTTGTCACTAGAAACTTTATCCCAAAAGTGCTACTTACATAACAACTTTGTTTCCTGGCATAACATGGACGCCCTATGGCTTTTAATATGGTCTTTAAAAAAAAGCTTACTTTTAACACCCTAGTCCTTAGGGTGTGAGGTCATATCTTCTGGAATCCTTCAATCACATAAAATATCTTTTCTTCTTTATCTCCTGTTAGTGATTCAACCAGGTGGCTACTCAAAGCATCCCAACTGAGCATGGACTAAGGTCATTTCAGGCCATGTGCTTCCAGGAAAAAAAAGTTTGCCTTTTGTAAAAAAAAGCAGCTGATGTTATACTTCACAATACAAACATTGTTTGTAAAGCAAGTGAGAGTGCCCTATAATAAGAGAAACTTTAGATGAACTTTAAGAGAAGGCAACCTAATATTTTCTAGGGGATGATTTTTGTTGGGGGTCGGGGGAACCACTTTAGTGAGGGATATAAGCAGCGACTGTGCTCACTGAAGACTTTGATTCCTGGCAGCATCAATGGCTTTTAGTTGTCACTGTTATGCTTTTAGCTTATCAATTGATGTTAGGTTAGTTTTATTATTAATTTAAGTGGTTTTGGGTTGTTTGGGTACAGTAATGCCTTGACAGGAGTTTTGATCTAGAACTTTCTAATAACTAAGCCCTGTACCCTTGGCATTTACGAATGTGACCTGCCCCCTTCCAACATGGATGGAGGTTCACACTCGGGGAACTTGCTAGGGCTATGACAATGTACTGCTTGTGGAGTCCACATGGATTAAACTATTTGCAAAATTCTCTCAAGGAAAGCATTTTAAAATTATCGGATCATTTAGAGTTTTTTAGAGCATTGTTTATAATATCAATTAGTATATATAGGCCCATATTCTTTTCTAATGGAGGCATAACAAAATGATTCATACACATTTCTAGGGTAAGTTGAATATCTACTTCTGTTCATCTTTGTTGCAGTCACCAAGTCCTCTGTTGCAGAATGAAAATGGGTAGATGACAGCAGACCCTGGGGTCTTTTGCTCTAATTAAGTGCATTGAGATCAAAAAAGGTTATGAGTTTGCTGATTTTTAAATCCTACTTCTTTTATTTCTAGGAGCCCAGGAGATCTATGCACAGTGGAGAGCACAATTATGTGTGCACACATGCATATGTGTACACACATGCATATGCTTTCACACATGCATGCACGTGTCCCATTATGATCTCACACATGCTCACTCACGTGCATATGCATGAGCATGGCTTCATACATGTGTAAATGGTCAAATATGACAATACACACGTGCACACAAACGTGTTCACACACACACACACACACACACACTCAGACGCACGAGCACCTGTCATCTTTTGTTTTCTTTTTATAGGAAAAACAATTTTATTCTCTAGGTCAAGATTCACCCAGAGAGAGTGGGCTGGCTTCAAATTTTGCTGCTGACAGGAGAAGGGGAAGAAGGAACAGGAAAGGGGTTGAAGAGTCATTATATGTTTAATACACTGGATATATATAATCACCTTATAGAGGTATATAAAGTGATCAGTTGTAGTTCATGGAAATTTTCATTTCTCTTCTCATAAAGAAACTTATGTAAATGATAGACCTTGAAATAAAAACTGTCTTCAGGTCTGGTTTCACAGAAAGGGAGAGAGGGTGTGGTATCTGACACTTGACACTCAGTTGGCACTGGACCCATCATGAGCCACCCCCTGAGCCTTTGACAATGGTCCTCTGGAATGCCGCCATGGTCAGACTGCATCACGGACAGAGCAGGATAAGAGCCAGTCCCAGAGCTATACCTGAACCTGGCTGACCGCCTCCCCACCTGGTGTGGACATCCTTATGGGACCGAAGATTTCATTCAAGGCAATGCTCTGTGATAGTCATTCTCTTTTAGGTAAGGAAACCAAGAGCATTTTGCATCTTGGTAGTAGTCTTGGATTTGGAGGCTTATGAAGGTTTCAGGAGCCATTCTTTCAAATAACAAGTGTCTTCAGAAGAATCACAAAATTCCACATACCTAGATGGTTCAGTTGGTTAAGTGTCTTTGCCTTTGGCTCATGTCATGATCTTGGGGTCTGGGGATTGAGCCCTGCCTTGCAGGGAGCATTCCATGCTCAGCAGAGAGTCTGCTTGTCCCTCTCTCTCTGTCTCTCCACCCCTCCCCCCTCAGATTAATAAGATCTTTAAAAAAAAAAGGAACTGCAAAATTCAAAATTCTACAGACTGCCACGCAGAGAGTTGTCTTGGAAATACACCCTCAGATTCACCATGTCATCTTCTGTTCTCTCCAAATTTAGGAGAAATGAATGACTTCTTGTCACCCATGCCATCCCGGACCCATGACTTAGCAACAGCCCTGTGATTGGAGGATGGCTCTCAGGGCTAGAAAACATAAGCCAGTCATAGTAGGTTCCTTGATAGCAATGTGTCTGAACACTCCATGGAAGCCAATCAATCCATGGCCTTTCTCTGGTGGCCAGGAATTGGCTCAGACATGGACACGTGAGTGGTTTTGGCCAGTGAAACATCAAGGGAGGCTGGGGGGCAGCCCCTGGGAAAGACTCCTTGGTCTTTGAAGGGTGGTCTCTTCTCTCTCACTGAATGTTAACATGTGTGCACAGGTATTGCTGGTGCCGTCTGACAGCCAGCGCTGTCTGGAGGAAGGTCGTACTGTATAAGGCAGATTGGAGACTCAAAAATACCTTGCTCTTTGGTGACTTTGGTTTTGAACCAAGCAAAGTCTCAGTAGATGGCACCCTGGAATTGGGATAATGTGGGAGAGTCTTATAAAGTAACCATTTTAAAAGGTGTACAAGAGGTAAGTACGGGGCCTGGTTGGAGTTAGTAGCCATGAAGGCAGCTTCTCTGTCCTGCCCTGTGTGCCTCAAGTCCTGAAAAGGGAGAGGATCCTTCCCAGAACTTGGAGGCAGAGGGGCTGTGTGAAGACGGTCCTTCTGAGGAGTGGGGGCTGCTGCCAGCTTGAGGGGTCCCTGCAAGGACACAGCTGGGAGACCAAATGCCCAACCTCACACCTGCTTCCCACTTGGATCTTCTGTTGATGCTTGTCCTTAGCAAAATTCAACTGGAAGTCCATCTAGGCAGACTTCTGGGGATGACACCCCAGAGAGGGCTGGGAGGCGGTCTGGGGGGGGGAATGGAAGCTTTCTTGCACACTGCAGAGCAACTGGACCAAGTAGAGCCAGGCTAGTGGCTGCGTGACACATCAAAGTTCCTTATTTTAAAGTCACGTTGAATTGGCCTTTCTCCTTCTGGCACCCCAAAGCGTCCTAATATACATACAAAAAATACCTCATGTACACAGTTATCCTAAATATATAAATATATATTGGCTATAAATTGAATGAGTAAACTCAAAGAAGGTCCCAAAGCAGCCTGCCTACTAGTGTCCAGGCCTAGAGACAGGCAGTGCCCCTGGGAGGTCAACTTCTAAGCAGGAAAGGACACCAATGGCGCCCCATGTATGGCAAGAGTCTGCAGTTGGCTTACTCTGGGAAACAAAGAGCAGGGCTGTGGCTTTCCTCTTGTGAACAAAAAACAGATTGCTTTTGATAAAGACTGTTTTTCTGGCTTTGGGGAGGGGTGGAGACAAAGGTGGAGTTAACCGTAAGCCTGCCATCCCTAATGGCACTGAACAGTAGAGGCACTGAACAGACAAAACAAAAGGAGCTTGCAAAATAACGTCCCAGAGCACAGGAGAGAAATAAATGCCCTGAAAGCGTTTCCAGTAAGTACAACAAATGGGACAATGCCTCTGAGTAAATCCAAACATTGGAGCCATCATCAAAGGGCTTTGACTCACTGTAGCGCTCTTCAAAGACATAGAGGCAGGGGTAACAGAAGAACAACAGCTTGCGCAGCTAAGGATCAAGAAGTGGGTGAGAAAAATGACTGATTGGATAACCTGGAAATCAAAAAAACAAACAAACAACTGGAAATATGAGATGAACGATTTAGTGAAACACAACTAACTCTAAAGCAGACACAGTTAAAGAGAGAATTAGTGAAATAAAAGATTGCACCAGGGAATTAATGCTAATGAGACAGACAAAAATGGAAAAATGTGAAAGAGAATGGAATAGTATGGAGGATGAAATGAGAGGCAGAAACATGCATTTAATAGAAGTTCCATAATGACAGATGACGAGAAGGGGTGGAGGAAGTATTCAAATTATAATAGCTGCTAATTTTTTCAAAATTGAAGACAGGTACAATTTTCCAAGTAGAAAGACAGCACCAAGGAGCACGTAGGATATGCAACAAACCCCCAGACAGATGCATTGCAGTAGGAATGCAGAACGTTGGGGACAGAGAGAACATCTCAAGGGTACCAGGGAGGAAAAAAGACAGACAACGGATGCAAGGATATGATACTTAGACTCACAGCCAACATTTCACACTGACAGTGCAAGATGGTGAGTGAACATTTTCAAAAGGCAGAAGAAAATGACTTTCAACCCCAAATTCCACTAGCGATCAAGTTACTATTAAGATCAAATGCAGAAGAAAGACTTCAGATTCAGGAAGAATGAAGAGTTTAGCACAGACTTTTGATGAAATAGAGGCAAAGTCAGTGGCTCTCAAACTTGGATGGCCATTAAACCACCTTGGGGGAAATTTAAAAATCCCAGGGTCCCCAGGCCACACCCAAAGCTACAGGTCAGCTCATTCATGTGTCCCAAGGTGGGTCCAACATTCAACTTGCGTGGAAATCACTATGCTACCTAGAATCTTGAGGAAGAAGGAAAATGAATCCAGGAGAGGCTCCCAAGAGCATGAGAATCAGTCAGTGAAGTATGTCAGTTAATAGTTAAAGTATGTCGTTTGGGAGGGGGAATGCTCCACAATAACTTTATTGCTTTAGGTGAGCTCGTTATTGGACAATATAATTTCTCTGGCTTCATTCTATCACAGGTGAATTTTTCTCACTCGCTTGTTATGTGATTGACCTTTGTTTGGAGGAAAAAGGTCTATTCAGTGGCGTGAGTCCACGAAGAAAGGCAGCGGATATTGTCTTGCAGCATGCTGGAAACACTTGGGGAGTGTTTCGAACCTTTTACTGCTTGGGGTTTATGCCCTGAGGTGCTGCTTTAGTGCATTCGGGGTGAGGCCACAGTGACAGCGGTCTCAGATCCCCACTGGGGCAGCCAAGACGGAGAGCCCCTGAGTTAGGGATTCTCTGCCAAGGACATGAGAACAAGCAGAGGAGGCAGACTTGGGTGCTAAACTTCTGGAAACCTAGAATTAACGGATTGCCGAGTCCTTCCAAGGTACAAATATGGCTCCTTTTCACAGTTATTTCAAAGAACTCATGCATTAACCAAATCGATGTCTTTTGGATGCACTGGCACTATCTAGAGGATTTGTGGCTAATTTAAAGAACTGCTGACTTCTGTTTCTCCCGGGCCCACTTCTGCGCTTCGCATCTGGAACAAAGTTGGCTCATGGGAACGCCATGGGTTCAAAACTCTTATCTCAGCAGTGCTATTACCTGGGGGACTTTGGACAAATCAGGTCATTGTTTGATGGGGTTACTTCCTTAACCGTGAAGTGGGGAGGCCCGGCAAGTCCCGAGTGTACATGTGGTTATGGAATCACCTGATAGCCAGCTCTCGAGAAGGCACTGGGTGGTGGTGGAAGATAAGGAGGTTACCCGGGTCTTCTGTGGAAGCCTTGTGACCTTTGCCCAAACATTTCTTTTTATTCCCTTTCAACAGGTATTTATTTCCACGGAGTACCCACTAGTACAGCCTCTTGCCCGGACACATCAGAGTCTGGGATGAATAAGACACCATCCCCACCCTGAAACTAGAAATCCGTCCTGAATAACCATTCCTGGAACAGGAGTTGAAAACCCAAATGCCTAAGGAACAGACCATGAACCCGCGCGGGTCCAGAAGATGAGCTAACGGGCTGTTTGTGTCTGCGCTCCGACCGAGGTGTTCGTCAACACAGTGATCTCCGCCACCGGTGCGTTTCTGGGCTGGTTTAGCTGAGATCTGGTCACTAGAGCAAGATAAAAGTGGGCCCACTATAGGAGGATACAAGAGCTCCCTTTTACAACTCAGATTCTGTTGGCTGGCTCGTCAGTGTTTTCGACACATTACTGTGCGTGAAAACCACTCGGGCACCTGGTGCAAAACACAGACTCCCCGGGCTACCCTCAGAGGCTCTGGGTCAGTGCCTCTCCTGACACTGACATCCCCGGAGCAGGGGTCATTTCCAAAATGTCCCCAAATCCCCCACTTCGCTAACTGCCGTGAGAATATGGAACTACGGTTTACAGTTTCTTTCCTGGGACACTTCACGAGCATCGAGGCCGCATTGCTGTCCACTCGGTTACCAGGGTGACAGCTGTCACCAGGAATGGCCCTCCAGCGCCCGGGCAGACGGCATTGTTCAGGGACCCCGCCAAGGGCATGGCTCTGTGAGGGCTGGGTTATCAGTGTGTCTCTGAGAACTCTGGACCGGTTCGAGCCCCTCATTCTACACACAGGGAAACTGAGGCTCACAAAGGTGACTGGCACCCCCTGGCCCGAACTGAGACAGAAGCTGGCCTCCCCTGGTCTCTCTGCTTCCCCCAGCTTTGCCCCTATTTCTCCTGGCCTCACCCAATTCTCCTGCCTGGGGTCCCTGGAGGAGCCAGTTTCCACCATTTTGAGGCCTTCTCCATCCGCACGGATGCCTGCGGCGTGTTGACTCGCCGAGACTTTTGTCCAAAGCCTGGGTCTGTGGCCCCACCAGGATGGAGGTGGGGAGAGACCCCAAATGTCCCTCTACCTAGAATCAGAGTGCCCCCCCTGCCCGGGGGCTTGTCTTGAATGGAACCTGGCAGGTCTGCAAACCCATCTCTAATCTCTCAGGAGGATCACAAACGTGGCCTCACGGGGTCACCAACACGGGGACGTGGCTCCCGCGGGTGGCAGGTGACGCCCGCTCTGACCCCGCCGTGGTCTGCATGCTTGTGTCCTCTCTAAATCCTATGTGAAATCCTAACACTCCCATCCTAACACGTCCCTGCACCCGGTGATGGTATAAGGGGGTGCAGCCTTGGAGAGCTGCCTGGGTAACGAGGGCAGGACCCCAGCGCCCGGGGTTAGCATTCGTATAAAAAAGACCCCGGAGCACCCCCTGCCGCCCTCTACCGCGTGAGGCCACAGCAGGAAGCACGGCCGTCTAGGAGCCAGGACGCAGGTCTTACTAGACACCGGATCCACCAGCCCCTGCCTCTTGGCCTTCCAGCCTCCAGGACTGTGAGAGGCAGATGCCTTCCGTCTCTAAGCCCCAGGGTCTGGGATTCGGCTGCAGCCTGAACTGAGGGGCAGACCCTGTCTCACACCGTCCCTTTCCTGCCTGTCCTAGTCGAACCTCGTGGCACGGTGCCCGCTGCCGGCCGCTCTATAATGCCTTGCATTCCGGCATCCACACAGAACTCTGGAAGGTGCTGAGAGATGGCTCTGGGGCCCCCTCCCCCTTCAGTCCGCCTGCCCTCCCCCCATGCCATCGTGCGGTCCTCATGCTCCCCAGACCTTGACTTTGCCAGCACACGTGCCTCCTTGAAGTGTTTGCTTCTCTTGTACTTGGGTCCTTGCTCCTCCTTCTCCTCGCCTACAAAGGTATGCCCTTGAGGAGTCCCTGGTTCCCTGCCATGACGCCCGTGGGCATCGTGTGTGTCCTGCTCTGGCCACCTGGCCTCCCACCTCTAAGCTCTGTCACTCGGGCAGCTTTGGACCAGGAAGCTTCCTGCCGCATCCTTGGAGGGGCTGCTCGGTGCGCCTGGATCAGACGGCACCTGCAGCTCCATAGCAGTGTTGCTGAGCAGGGGCCGCAAGGACAGAGGGTAGAAAACACGGCTCTTTGCCCCTCGCTCAGCTCCAGCCCTGAGGAAAGCACCAGGAGCCACCCCCCTCCCTTTCCCCCATGTCCACACAGCCAGGCCTCCCTGCTCCCCCAAATGGGAGTGGCCTGTGGCCCAGGGGACCCAGGACCCCCAGCTGGTAGATTCTTAGCCCCCAGGTTTTCAGGGGCTTGGGGACCCTGGCTGGTGGAGCAGAAGTGGCTCTGGAAGGAAGGTGTCCTTTCTAGCTTCTCATTCCAGCAGTTTCCATGGAGCTCTTAGTGAGTCTTGGTGGCCGCACAGAGCAGGTAGATGGCGAAGCTGTAGCAGGCTGCTCTTCTGGGAAGTTCAAGGCAAGTAGGGAAGAGCTCCCCTGAGAACCGGAGATAAGCACAGGCTCTGAGACGAGGACAGGGAGGGGACGGGTTCCAGGGGAGCCTCCAAGACACAGAGTCCCATAGGTGACCCGCACGTTTGCCATGGTGGGATGCGGAAGGGGACGGGAAGTCCAAGACGGCCAGTGGTGACAGAGGTGGGGGACAGGGGGACATTCTCATGGAAGACTCACACACCTCCGCCCTCTTTGGTCATGTTCATGGGTCCTTTTTAAAAAGCGTTTTATTTTAGTTCCGGTAGAGATAATGCTCAGGGTTATGTTAGTTTCAAATGTACGACAGAGTGACCCAACACTTCCAGACGTCACCTGCTGCTCACCGCGGCAGGGACCCTCCTTTGTCCCTCATGCTTCGTCTTCACGTAGCTTCCAGAAAGAGGTAGATGTTCACTGCGATTCGCTTTGATTCCAGACCTCATGTATCTACTTTCAGCTGGGGGATCACGATGTTCTGTGAAGGAAAACATTTTGGAATTCGCATGTCTGCTGTCAGGGACTGGCCAGGGGACAAGGGGCCGGGGGCGCTGCGGCCGCACCTGACTCCAGGTCTCGCCTCTCCAGAGGGTCACCTTCACCTTACCCACGCTCGGTTTCTTGCCGAGAGACGCCAGAATAATTGTGAATTCCCTGGGCGTGCCTACGACCCATTTGGCCCATCCATGACACTCCTGCCTTTCTCCACCATTTGGCAAAATGCTTGGTTTCTGGGGGTGACTGGTGTGGTTTATGAGTCACTTGTCCCTAGAAACTAGAGTTTCCCCAGTGCCTGGCTGCTTCCTTGTTGCCAAATATGATCGTTTTTTAGAGCTTTCTCTTCAAAGGGCTTCTGAGCAATATTCAGCACAGTGTGAACTTCCTCGGGGAGTCCCCGCTTTTATTCCCCGTGCCTTCCTTTTCTCACATGACTGGCCCTCCCCGAGCTCGGCACAAGCACCTGATTTCCTGGGGCCTCCTCATCGCCCTTCAGCGCATGGCGTGTTCCCACGAGGAATCGTCACC
>CM052799.1:192618355-192681115 GCA_028533885.1 Nasua narica
GCTCCCCCAGACATCCACCCCCCTCCCCCATGACCCTCCCCCCCCAGTGACCCTGCCCCCCTCCCCGGTGACCCTGCCCCCCCACCGGGTCCCAGGCATCAGGCATTTGCTCTTTGTTGTGCCTTTTGTGGAAACACAGACACAGACCCCGAGGGCAGAGGGTTTGCTGGCACAGGTTACTGTCGGGACCGGGCAACTGTCCGGCTTCCTGAGCCGGGGACGTGCACGCGCCACGATAGGGAAGGCCGCCTGTGCAGGGCAGACTGGCCCCCGACCCCCGAGCCCTTGGGGACGGCCGCCAGCGCTCGCGACAGAGAAAGCCGAAGCCCACGGACAGGACTGCCCCTTCCCGCTCGTGGGCCCTGGGACGCAGCCACCTGCTTGGGGGGAGGCTTGCCGCTGCTGTTTAGTGCAGGCCGGGGAGGGGGATGCGTGTGCGGGGGGGGGCGTGTGTGTGTGTGTGTGTGTGGTCGTACGGGATTGTGGGACGTGAGAATGTGGGGTGTCAGGGTGGGGTGTGTGTGTGAGTGTGGGGTGTGGGGGTGACAGTATGCGGTGTGTGTGCGAGAGGGTGGGAGGGTGGGAGTTTTGGTTGTGTGAGAGTGTGTGTGTGAGGCGGGTGTGAGTGGTGTGGAGGTGTGTGTGAGGCGGGTGTGAGTGGACGTGTGTGTGAGTGTGGAGGTGTGAGTGGGGGGTGTGTATGTGAGAGTGTGGGTTGCGTGAGTGTGGTGTACGTGTGTATTAAAGAGGGACCTAGAAGAAGACAGTGGTGTGCCCAGTGGGAGAGCCTGGGCATTTGTGCGTGTGGACCGGGACAGGGGACACGGAAGAGACTGGGGACAGGGAAGGGACGAGGACAGGGAAGGGGTGGAGGCGGGCAGGCCGCGGAGGGGCAGGCGGGGACGGGGACGGAGCCCAGGGCCGCAGGGGGAGGGCCCGGCCTCCTCTGAGACCAGGGGTCGGGGCGCAGTCGGGTTGGGTACAGGGAGAGGGACCAGACCGGGGGGTCGTTGAGGCCCGGCTCCTCCGGGGACACATCCCCAGATGCCACGGGAGGTGGGTGCAGCAGAGGCGAGGCGGGGAGCCCCAAGTGTGGCTGGGCGGGACCGGCGGGGGAGCCCCGGTTTCCATTGTGCGGTCCCCGGTGCTCGGCCGGGGGCGGCGGCGCCTTTCCCGGGAGGGGCTCCCCCCACCCCGGGTCCCCGGCCCTGCCACCGCTCCCACGGCCCGGATGCCGACCCCGTCTTCAGTGCCGTTTCCCTAAAAGCCGCCGTGTGTCTGCTTGCTCTCCGGCAGATGACAAGACGTTCCAATGTGAGATGTGTTTCAGATTCTTCTCCACCAACAGCAACCTTTCCAAGCACAAGAAGAAGCACGGGGACAAGAAGTTTGCTTGTGAAGTCTGCAACAAAATGTTCTACCGCAAGGACGTCATGCTGGACCACCAGAGGAGGCACCTGGAAGGTGAGCCCCCCCGGAGTGGGGCGGGGGGGCACGGCCTCATGGGGTACGGTCTGGCCATGCCGCCATCCACTGGGGTTCCACTGAGGCCCGGCGCGGTACAGGGGGCGGGGCTAACAGTGTCTTCACAGGAACCCCTGGAAACACCCTGAATGTTCCCCGCTGGGAAAGTTAAGAAATCTGGATTCTTTATAGGATTGAGGGCTCCACAGTCCTTGAAAGCATTTCTTCAGAGTCTTTCACTCTCTTGAGAAAATGCTTTTGACAGGACGGAAAGTAGAGGAAAAGCAGCATATGAAACTGGGGAGGGGGTGTATTTCCAGCCTCGGGCATGGGGCAGAATGTTCTGGGCAGACGCTGTGGCCGGGGCCATATGTAATTTCTCCCGCATCCCTTAGGCTCCCGGCGGCCCCGATGGCCCACCCCGACTGCAGCAGGGGTGCTGGGGAGCTGCCCGCCCACGTGGGGGGCTGACGGACGCCACCTGCAAGAGAGGCTGGGGGGCCGGTGGGGGTGCCACGTGATGGGGGGAGCTGGGACGAGCCGGGGGCGTGGCCGGGCAGGGCAGACGGGAGCCCCGCGGGGGAGGGCGTCTGGGCCGCAGGTCTGGGCTGGGCACTCCCACCCAGACTTTCGTAAACAACTGGCCAGACAGACCCTCTTTAAATCGGCATTTTCGTTGCCACCATCCTGATCAGTCCCCTAAAAGCCACTTCTCCCTTTCCGACCAGCCCTCAGTAAGCGGCACTGACTGACCAGAGCACCTTTTAATAAAAGTGTGAAAAGACTCATTTGATAAAGAATTACAGGTGAAGTTCAGGCTTGTTGAAAAAGAAAGCAAAGTCGTGCGTAAAGCACAAAAAGCCGTGGCACGCAGATCTGCGTAGACGCGTGCCATCCTGCCTTTTCGGAATAGACGAGTCCGGTCCTGTGGGAGTTTCGCACCCCACTTCTCTGCCCGGCTGTTGCTCACGTGGCTTCAGGAAATTCACCCCTTCTTTTCTCCGTGACCCGTCGTGCTGGGGGGCACTTGGGCCTCTCCTGCTGAACCTGGTGCCCACTCTGTGCCTGGAGGGCCCTGGGCAAGCCCCCGTGCCTCGGTTTCCCCCGTAGGCTGGTGGAGCCCCAAGGCCCGTGTGCCCGCTGCCGCTAGTCCTGCCGGCTCAGCGTCTCCTGACGGGCGGCACGCGGGCTTCGTCTTACAACTAGTTTTCACCATGTTTGACGGCCGACACCGGAGGCCGGTGGTTTTCTGCAGGGGTGATCGGACGTGTCTCGTGGTTTCTCCAAACCCCCTTGTGTTTTCACACACTTCAGGGGCACGAACCGTGTTTGTTTCCCATGGGCACGCTCAGCCGCTCTTTCGCCGGTGCCCAAAGGAGCAGCAGTTCCCATGGTGGGTGCTGTGGGCGCCAGCCCTGCCCCCGCCGCCCAGGCAGCCACACTGGCCGAGCGGCAGGTGCCCGGCACACGCGTGCTCCCGCGTATTCACTCTCTCGCTTGGGGGGGCGGGCATTCCAGGAGTGCGGCGGGTGAAGAGGGAAGACCTGGACGCCGGCGGCGAGAACCTGGTCCGCTATAAGAAGGAGCCCTCGGGATGCCCCGTGTGCGGCAAGGTAACGCGCGCTCCCTTCTGGAACCCAAAGTGGGAGCCCCACCCGGCCCGCCGGTGAGGCTCAGAGCTCTGCGCCCGGAGCGTGCCGGGAGAAGTTTCTTAGGGTGAAAACGGAGGCACGGGTCATCACGAACGCCCGCGTCCACTCACCTCCTACACCTGTCGTCGTCCTCGCGCTCTTGGGATGCGTCTCCCGGGAACGAGCTGAGACGCGTCTCCTCCTCCATGGCTGCTCTTCCTCCTGACCCCCCGGTGCTCGCGCTCTCCTCCTCAGCGCCCCTGCCATGCATCCTCGTGGGGGCGAACCCGAGCACGGGGCGCTGAGGACGCGGGGAGGCCCAGGGCCGTCCCTTCGCCCCATCAGAGCTGGTCTAAGCGCTGCCCCGCCCCATGGCCGCGGGCGCTGCGAGTGAGCGAGACGGGACACCACCCTTAGGGGCAGGTGCCTCCGAGGCGAGCTACCCAGGGCCACATCCGGCAGGGCGGCCCTCTGTCGGCACCGTGCTGGGGACCCCGGCCCGGCACTGCCGTGTGGGGCGCATCAGCTTGCACGTAAAATGGTGCCATTCTGTGTGAGCAAGACGGGAGTGTGGTTGCTTGTCCCTCAGACTCCTGTCCCACGACGCAGGAGTTTGCAAAAATCATCTGGGTCCCCAGGGCCAGAGCTCCCGTCCCTCCTGTATGCAGAGCACCTGCGGCGCCCGTGTGGGCTCCGTGCCGCCACAAGGGGGCGGTGTGGTGCTTGGGGAGCACGGGCACCATGTCCCCTCGGTGCCTTGGGGAGATCACGTGCGTGAAACCACCTAGCCCTGTGACTGACGTTCGCACATGTTTTATTCAGTGACATGTTGGTTGCATGTGCAAGAGGGTCTCGAGGGGAAGTGAGAGCGCGAACATTTGTGAACCTGGATTCTTGTCTGCTCCCAACCACTCTCGTTTTTACCGCGTTAAGAATGACAGGGGTGTTGGCCGCCACCTGCCGCCTCCGCCCCTCCCCCGGAGGCCCGCCTTCCCTGCTGTCCAGTCCTCCCCACCCAGCGCCCCAGAGTCGTGGTCACAGGCTGGTTGGCCCCAAGCCCCCTGGAAATCTGGAAAAGAGACGTCCCATGAAAACACTAGCCTCCCATTCCTCGTGAATCGTTTCCCTTCATTCATCCCTTGTGTTCTCCTCCTGGAGCGTGTGAGGTCAGGCAGGCTGGAGGAGACCCACTGTCTGGGTTACGGACCTCGGGACTGGCCATCCAGATGGACGCTCTCAGATCAGCTGTCTTGTCCCCCGGGCTCTGTGCTGGAGGGTACGGGGCCCCCGCGTCCCAGCCCGGCCCCCAGTGTCCCAGCAGGGCCCCTGCGTCCCAGCCCGGCCCCTAGCATACAGCCCGGCCCCCAGCATCCAGCCTGGCCCCCGCGTCCCAGCCTGGCCCCCGCGTCCCAGCCCGGCCTCCAGCATCCAGCCTGGCCCCCGCATCCCAGCCTGGCCCCCAGCATCCAGCCGGGCCCCCACGTCCCAGCCCGGGCCCCCGCGTCCCAGCCCGGGCCCCCATGTCCACATTGGCCCCCAGCGTCCCAGCTGGGCCCCCAGCGTCCCAGCCCGGCCCCCAGCATCCAGCCGGGCCCCCGCGTCCCAGCCCGGCCCCCAGCATCCCAGCCTGGCCCCCACGTCCCAGCCCGGCCTCCAGCATCCAGCCTGGCCCCCGCATCCCAGCCTGGCCCCAGCAGACGATTATGGGGCCGTGCATGAGCCTCCTCGCCCACCACACTAGACCAGAGACAGCAAGACAGGGGAGTCGGCATGAATTGTGCCTGAAGCCCGGTGCCCACCCCGAGGGCGGCACTCTCCCTCCGCACCGACTCTCAGAAGATCACGGCCGTGTCTGTGATTTACCAGCTTTTTGAAAGGCCCCGTCCTAGTGAAACATCTCAGTGAGCAAATAAAATGGAGCCGGACCCCTCTGCCAGTGGAGACGAGAGGGCAGTCGGTTCCCTGGGATAACGCAGGCTCGTACTTAGACGATGGTTGGCTCACGGGCAGGCGTCCGGGTCCCTCTGCCCGGTTCTGGTTTGTCAGGCCCCGCCCTGTGCCCGCAGGTGTTCTCCTGCCGAAGCAACATGAACAAGCACCTGCTGACCCACGGCGACAAGAAATACACCTGCGAGATCTGCGGCCGCAAGTTCTTCCGCGTGGACGTGCTCAGGGACCACATCCACGTCCACTTCAAGGTGCCGGCCCGCGCCGCCCTTGCCCGGGGAGCTCACGTGGCGGCGGCAGGGCGGTCAGCACCCTGAAGCCCGTGTCTCTTGGGGCTCCCTTCCGACGGGCTCTCGAGACCCCCTGCTGCGTCTCGGGCCCCTGCTGCAGGGCTCAGAGGACAGTGTCTCCGTTCTGGGTGCTTCCTGGCGAGGACAGCGAGGGGGTGGTGGGAGCGGGGGGCAGTGAGGGCTTGGGGTCCTGGCGAAGGGCAGAGCAAAGGAGGAAATCCTAGGTGGTGCCGAGGCCGGATGGAGACGGTGAGCGCGGCCCGGGAGTGCGCGCCTGCCCGCGGCGCAGGGGCAGTTCCCTGGCAGGACGGTTTCCTGAGGATTAAGCGAGACCCAGTGGAGGCGAAGGGCCTGGCCGGTCTGAAAGCCCGTGGGGGCTTGGTGCTCGCCCGGGGGCAGCCTTCCTCCAGCCGGTGCTGTTTCTCCGCTAACGAGAAGCACGGCACTTGAGTAAGAAACACAACAGCAGGCCCTCGTGGAAACCTCCCCTCTGCCGCAGGAGGGAACGAGGAGAGACAGGACAGTGGACTTTCCAAAGGAAACTTGTCCGCCTTTCTTAGAATCCTAAGTTTTGTTTGAAAGCGAAACGTGGCCGGCTGTGGTGTGCCCCCTGGCGGCCTTGGCTGAGAGATGGGCAGCAGCAAGGAGGGTGGCGGCAGTAGCTAAGATGGGGAGCCGAGCCGCCCACAGATAAGGCCTCCTCTGCTGGCGCCTGGCCGCAGCCCTGCTGTAGGGCCCCTCAGCTGCTCGTCTAGAGCTTCTCTAGCCCGAGACGGGACTAGTAAAGGGCTTCTCGCGGTCTTTTTCAGAGAAGTAAGCGGAACTTTAGGACGATCCTTGCCAAGTCACATGGAAAGAGGCCTTAGAGAGGACCAATCCCATCCCGGGTGGAGGTGGGGGTAGGACCGATCCCATCGCGGCTGGAGACACTAGCATCCCCAAGTCCAGGCGGCCCCGGGCCAGGCTCCATCCCAAGGCCACAGGGCAGCGGCTTGGTGCGCGTGGCTGCCCCAGCCGCACAGGATTCTCTGAACGCAGGCAGGGGCCTGGCAGGCTTCCCTCTGGAATGCGGGGTGCACACGGGCCCAGGGAGCCCCACGGGAGGCAGCAAGCCGGACCCCCGGGTGGGACTTCCACACGTGTGGCCAAGAGGCGCTGCTTTCTCCGTGTGCAGCAGTCCCATTACTGCCGGGGGGCGCGACTCACCTGTCATTGCCTCGGCCACCCTGTGCTCCAGGACATCGCGCTGATGGACGACCACCAGAGGGAGGAGTTTATCGGCAAGATTGGCATCTCCTCGGAAGAGAACGACGACAACTCAGACACGAGCGCGGACTCGGAGCCTCATAAGTACAGCTGCAAGCGGTGCCAGGTATGCCCCCCCCTTGCCCCCGGGTCCCCGACACCACCGCGCCCCGGCCGTCATCCTGCAGGGAGCCCTGGGTGGGGGCCGGCCTGTGCCACACGCTTCCCGAGGTGGGGGGGTCTCTTTGTGCGACCACGGTCTCAGACCGGGGGCTGGCCTGCACGCCGCCGAGCGGCTGACCTGGGTGGGGGGCCCGTGGCTCGAGGCCGAGCTGCACGTTTGCAGCTGCTGGCCGGGTGAGCACGGGTCCCCACCAAGACTTTGCCACTCATGGACCAGGCAGTTCTGCGCTCGTCGCGGCCCCTGGCCGTGCACCCATCAGGGCTGGCGGGCGCGGGCAGGGTGGGGAGGTCACCTGGGTGGGGAGCGCGAGCGGCCCAGGGGCGGGCTGGTCTGGAGGGCAGGTCGGCTGGCGCCCACCTCCTGCACTGCGCCCCACGGCGCACTTTGGAGGCGTCCCGTTCTGTGCGTCCCGGGGCGCATCGGTGCCCGGCGGGACCGTCGGGCACTGGAGGCCGGGAGGCCGCGTGCCGAGCGTGTTCGGTGTGCCCGTTGGCAGCTGACCTTTGGCCGGGGGAAGGAGTACCTGAAGCACATCATGGAGGTGCACAAGGAGAAGGGCTACGGCTGCAGCATCTGCAACCGCCGCTTCGCCCTCAAGGCCACCTACCACGCGCACATGGTCATCCACCGCGAGAACCTGCCGGACCCCAACGTGCAGAAGTGAGGAGGCCTCCCCGGCCGGGAGCTGTGGGGTCTGGCCTCAGGCCATGGGGCGCGGGTGGGGCTCGTTCTCCGCAGGGAGGCAGGCGCTCTGATGCGAGAGTCGGTCTCCCCGGGGAGCCCCGTGGCCGGGTCTAGAGGGAAGTGCGCCCGCCTCGTCCGTCCTTTTCGCCTGGGCCTCCCTCCTTGGCGGGCAGACGCTGCCTTCCCATGACCTCAGATGGCCTTCCATCTATGTACGTCTGGGTCCGAATTTCTCCCTCTAAGGACACCCGCCCTCCCCGCCCCATGACCTCGTGTCTCTGTAAAGACCGTGTTTGCAAATGCGGCGGGGGTGGGGGTTCGAGGTGCCAAGTGTCAGGACGCCGGCCTGTGCATTTTGAGGGGCACAGTTCAGCCCTGTTGGAGGTGGAAGTCCCCGTGTGTCTTGCCGCGCAGCGGCTTTGTCGCCGCCCTTGGCCGAGGCGGCATGGGGGGCGCGTGCCCTGAGTCCCCCGTCCGCCTGCAGGTACATCCACCCGTGCGAGATCTGCGGGCGCATCTTCAACAGCATCGGGAACCTGGAGCGGCACAAGCTCATCCATACCGGTAGGGCCCTGCCGGCGGCGGGGGGCGGGGGGACTGACGGACGGGACGGGATGGGGGGTCCCCCGTGCTCCCCGCTCCTGCAGCCACGTGCCCCTCCTCCATGCCTTTCTCTGACCGCTTCTGTCCCGGCACGGCCCCCTGCCCCGTGGCCCCGGGTCTTGGGGACCTTGCCAGCGCGCCAGAGCCTTCATGCAGGCGGAGGGAGCGCCGGCGGCGGCGCGCAGTGCTCCTGTCCCCAGGCTCCTCCATCGCTGTCCTTGTGCGTGGGCGCGTATGTGGAGCTGCGGGTCGACGCTGTGTTGCGCTCGTCGCTCAGGTGTGAAGAGCCACGCCTGCGAGCAGTGCGGGAAGTCCTTCGCCCGAAAGGACATGCTCAAGGAGCACATGCGCGTGCACGACAACATCCGGGAGTACCTGTGTGCCGAGTGCGGGAAAGGTATGGGGGCGCGGGGCCGGGCGGGCGCGGACTGGGTGGGGGCGGGGCGGGCGCGGGGAAGGTAAGGGGGCGCGGGGCCGGCAGGGCGCAGGGCTGGGTGGGGCGGGGCGGGGCGGGCGCCTGGAAGGTACGGGGCGGGGGGCGGGGCCGGGTGGGCGCAGGGCTGGGTGGGTGCAGGGCAGGCGCCGGGAAGGTACGGGGGCGCAGGGCCCGATGGGCGTGGGGCCTGGTGGGCACGGGAAAGGTATGGGGACGCAGGGCTGGGTGGGCGAGGGGCGGGCGTGGGAGAAGTACGGGGGTGCAGGGCTTGGCAGGTGCAGGGCTGGTGGCCGCGAGAAAGGTACAGGGGCACAGGGATTGGGTGGGCACGGGTGGGGCAGGCGCTGGAAAGGTGCCGGGGCCCCGGGTGGGGCGGGGGCGGGGGCGGGCTGTCACCTGTGGGCGCAGCCGGCATATCAGAGCCCGGGAGCGTCTGCCAGGCCGCTGCGGGGAGCCCAGACGCGACTGGTTTGTGTCACAGAGAGACGAGATGCGAGGACAGTGTTTAAATGAGAGGTTAGAGGAAAAATAGGACTGCCAGGAAGCAGAGGACGTGATGAGTTCAAGGCACAAATACGTCTTTTTTGAAACGGGGAAGCGCCCCGGCCAACAGTCGTCTGTAGCACCAAATAATTCTGAGAACCGCTGCGTGTTCTGCGCACATATGCAGAATCCCCGGCTCCTGCCGCCTGCTGACCAGAACCTGCTGCGCCTTAAACAACGATTTATTGTGACCAGCGATGACTGTGACCTTCATTTTAATCAGACGAAAGTAGCTGAATAATAATAAACTTCTTAACAAAGTATCTTACATCCATAAGTAAAATGAGGAGAAAAGGTCATCCCAGAAGGTGGTAAATGTTTATGAGGACTGTCGGCTTTGCCGTTAGATCTTTTAAAAATTGTGTATTTTTATAAAGCCTTTCTTTTTCTTTTACTTGGTTTTTTAAATTAAACAAAAGACCAAAGAGGACACCAGTGTCTTATTCTGCCACTCCCTGGATAAGCCGTTAGCTGGCGTAAAATTAGATGACCTGTAGGAACTCGGAAGAGTGACCCGCAGGGAAAGCACAACGTGACCTTTTCCTTGATTGCTGTTACTTCACTTTTTTTTCCCCCAGAAATCCTAGGCCTGACTGGGATTTATTGAGGGGAGAGGCTGTTAGGAGGGACGTGAGTCCCAGCCCCAACAGTGGGAGGAGTCAGGATCCCCGGGGAAATACCTAGTTCAGAATCGCTGGACGTCCTGGGAAGTACTTGGGATCGGTCCTGGGGAGGCCGCTGTGTGGCCTGCGTGCAGGAAGCCCCCGGGGATTTAAAGATGCAAAGAGGGCCGGCCCTGTTCCAGATTTGGGAATTCTACCCATTTAAAAACCCAGCAGCTGGCCCAGGGTAAGTTGTAAATGTGATGCAGAGTGAATCCAAGTCCCAACAGAGGGAGGCTTAAAATTTCCGCCGTGTGGCCGTCGTGCTTATTTTAAAGCTGTTCGCGGATCTTTTTTAAAATGGAAAGAGAAGCGGAGTTTGTCGCTGACACGGGCTGCGATGGGGGCTCAGAATGGGGAGTCTTTCCTGCTCTGCGTTTTTTGTCTTTTTATGACCGTGTGTTATTTTGCGACGTAGAATCGGTTCATTTTAGATGCATGTGGGAGAGATGCAGGCGTGGGGCGCGACGGCAGGGACTGCTTCTCTTCCGTTCGTCTACTCTGCCATGGTCCTGTCAAGGCCAGAGCCAGGATGCCACTGTGCCCGGCACAGCCTGGGGCAGCCGGTGCTGGCGAAGGGGAGGAGGCAGGCAGACTCGTGGACCTTGGACAGGAGTGTATGTTATCACAGTTGGGGCAGGCTGTTGGGTGCTGTTAGCCGCCCTTAGAAATGTATCTTGTTGGTTTTTGGTACAAAGATCTGTTTGCAGCTTAAATGGGATGTAGCACTGTTTGTGACAGATTCGCTCGAAACACTGGGTGGCTGTTTCCGTTGGCCTCAGGGCCTTTGCACTGGCTGTTCCCTCCACCGGGAATGCTGTTCCTCCAAGTAGCTCTCGGCCCCTCCCACACTCGTCCCGGACCACTGTTCATATGCGTCCTCTAAGTGGACCCCCTTCCGTCCCACAGGATGAGCTGGCTTCTCGGCCACGTCCATTCCTTCCATTCCTGTCCCTTCTTTATCCTGCTTCTCTTCACGCCTTCCCACGTGGCGCTTGGCCTTTGTGGGGCCCTCTCCCTGTGCAGCCGGGGCCAGGCTTGACCCGCAGCCCAGCCTCCGGCCCCGGAGCAGAGCTGGTCCCGTGGCGGGCGCGGCAGGTGTCTGAGAACCGTCGGACACCAGCTGGGCGCGGTCCTGAGTGCTGGAGTGGCGTGTTGGCGGGTGGGCACCGGCCGGGCCGCGTGTCGTGGCGAATAGGACATGGCAGCACAGACGGGGGACCGTGCCACGGGGGGGCCATTCTGGGTGACTGAACGCGCTCAGCAGTGTCCCCGGTGCCCGTAGGACTTGGCGGCACTGCTGAGCGCCGTCCTCGGGGCTGACCTCTGGTCGCCCGCAGCTTTTTCACGGAGTCCGTGGGATTTGTTTCATCAAAAAGTTAAAAATAATTTTTTAAGGGGAAAGCACTGTTCTGAAGTCAGTGCTGCGCCCCCCCGTGTCTTCCCCGGCTGCTGACTCACCCCGTATACCAGGGTCGTCCCTTCTCGACTGGCCCAGGTTAGTGAGGTTCTAGTTTGTGGCAAAGGTTTAGCAAAGGTGCACTTAATTAAAGGCGGAGTGAGGGTCCGAGCCTGCGGCATCTGCGGTCCGAGGCCTGACTTCTCACCTCGGCGTCCCCGCCGTCCGGACCCGCAGCAGCTCAGCTAGGCTGAACCCCCTCAGATGACGGAGCTGCGTCACACTGGTCAGATCGCCCCCGGTTGTGAGCACTGACCCTTAGGTCTGGGCGGGCCCCTGAGAGGGCGAGCGGTCTAGACACAGACAGCAGATCCCAGAGGGCCTCTGAGGGCGTAAGTGCCCATCTTGCCACTGGAGGAGGGGACCCTCTAGGAGATCCACCCCCACGCCCTGACCCCCACTTCTCTTGTTTCACAGCCCCCAAGACCTGTGCCTGCCCGAGGGTCCAGGTCACAGCCCCTGGGCGGGGGGTTCAGGCACGGGGTGGAGGGGCGGGGGTGGGGGGTACTGTGGGGTGGGGGTGTGGGCTCTGTGGGGGGTGTCCTGGCCCGGGGCTGGGGGGCAGGCACTGTTGCAGGTCTGGATCACGGGCACTTTGGGGGTATTGGGTGCCGGCACCATGGGGGGTCCTGGATGCGGGTCTTGTGGGCCTATTGGGGTGCAAGCACCATGGACCGTCCTGGATGTTGTCCCTGTGAGGGGTCGTCGGATCATGCCTGGCAGGGGTGCGTGGGGGCGCGGGCAGGGCGGGGCGGGGATGTGGGAGGCGCAGGCACCGTGGGGAGTGCGTGGGGGGGTGCGGGCACCGCAGGGGTGGAGCACGTGGGGGCGTGGGCATGGCGGAGTCGGGGGGATGCCGGCGCCGTGGGCGCACATGGGGGACACAGGCGCCGCGGGGGCGCGTAGGGGTGCGGCGCGGCGGGCTGGCTCACTGTGTGCATCCGCCGCAGGCATGAAGACCAAGCACGCGCTGCGTCACCACATGAAGCTGCACAAGGGCATCAAGGAGTACGAGTGCAAGGAGTGCCACCGCAAGTTCGCGCAGAAGGTCAACATGCTGAAGCACTACAAGCGACACACGGGTGAGTCCGCGGCGGGCACCTCACCGCGAAGGAAGCCGGGAAACCGGCGGGGAGGGAGCTGCCCCGTGGCCTCCCGCTCCCTGTAGCTGGGCTCCCGGCCGCCGCGCCTGCCAGCGACCGTCCCCTCCCACCAGGCACGCCGTCCACGTCGCCGCCCAGGTGCCTGCGTGGCTCGCGGTCCCGGCGTTTCTGAGCTCTCCCAGGTCTGCCGTGGTCGTGCCTTGTACCCGGCCGTGTGCCCGGGCGCGTGCCCAGGGTCTGGCCACACAGGCCAGCTGTCCACACTGCTCTGTCTGGGGCGGGAGACACTGGCACGTCTCAAGTGTCTGTGCGTCCCCGAGAAAGAGCGGCGCACCTGTTAAAAGTCACCACGTGTTAATTTACGTAGAGGTTTGTGATGCAACAGGGAAGAAAGTCTCTGTTCCAACTCTGAGTTCCGTTCTCAGAAAAGACACGCGTGTGCATAAACGCGTGTGAGAGCGAGAACCAGGGGACACGGAAACTGAGGGAAGGGTTCCCTGCCGACCAGCTCTGTCTGTATATGAATGAGGCTTCTTTCCCGTGGTTCCCGTGTGCCCCACAAACTGGGTTTCGAGTGTTGACCCATGTGGCCCGGCTTCCCTGTGTGTCTACCTCCCTCGTGGTCCCTCTGGGTCTGGGGCGAAGCGCCTGGAGCCCCGGGAAGCTTTGGAGACGCGGGGCCGAGCGAGGCTGACCGCATCGGTTCTGCCGATGCAGAGTCGATGGAGGGCCCGGGGCCCAGCGGCCTTGCCAGCTGAGCCGCCCAGCTCTCCGGTTGAGTGTGGGAGTCACTGTTTGCGCTCTGGGGTCCCCTGGCCATCCCCCTCCCCCACGGCCCCTGTGTCCACGGAGACCCTCGGCCGAAGGGTCTGGTTACAACCCCGCAGGGGCCTCTGAGGTCAACGTGCCTCTCTTGCAGGGATTAAAGATTTCATGTGTGAGCTGTGCGGCAAGACCTTCAGCGAGAGGAACACGATGGAGACCCACAAGCTCATCCACACAGGTGAGCAGGGTGGCGGGCCAGGCGCTTGGCCCCTCGCCGCGGTCCCTGGCGCGGCCCCCCTCTCCCCACGTGTGCGGGGCTGGGACGGCTGTCCACCTGCTCCATGGGGCAGGCCTTTTTCAGAGCATTCGGTCTGTCCTGCCTTCGTGGGTGGCCCCTTGCCCCTTAAAGGCCAGCCCACCGGGACTTTGAGATGTCCACTCCCGAATTTTCCAATTCGGGAAGTGCCACGCTCCGTGAGGAAGGCCCCGTCCTGCTCGTCTCGGCCTGGCCCACCTGTGGCCCCCCGCCTGTCCCGTGGGCCGCGGGACGACCCCGCTGGTGACCCGGGCTGTGTCTCCCTCCCCGTGCGGGCAGTGGGCAAGCAGTGGACGTGCTCCGTGTGCGACAAGAAGTACGTCACCGAGTACATGCTGCAGAAGCACGTGCAGCTGACGCACGACAAGGTGGAGGCGCAGAGCTGCCAGCTGTGCGGGACCAAGGTGTCCACCAGGGCCTCCATGAGCAGGCACATACGGCGCAAGCACCCGGAGGTGAGCCCGGGGTGGGCACACGCGGCCCCGTCGCGCGCGGACCCCCCACCCCCCTCCGCAGGCCCGGGGTTCCCAGAGGCCGTCCTGGCCCTTCCCTCGGCCCCGGGAGGCGTCAAGCGAGTGAGCGAGTGAGTGAATGAATGAGGGGAGAGCCTCCAACATATTTTTCCCTGAGGTCACGGGTTATGTTCTCCCTGGAATTACAGGACAGAAGCACGACCCCGGTGCCCGCCCTCTGTCCTTCCCGTCGGGGTAGCTGACACAGGGCGCGGAACGGGGGCCTCCCCGTGCCGGAGGTGGCGGGGCCGAGGCTGGCCCGAGTGCCGGGGGAACAGCCGCACAGAGGCAGGCCGGCTCTGCCCGCCTGGGTTCCAGAGGAAGGTCTGGGGCGTTAAGTAACTCGCGTACTTTCACGAGAGGCGAAGTGGAAGACGCGAGTAGGAAACGCGCGGGTCAGCAGCTGTCAGCGGACTTTGGGGGAGGAGGTCATGAGTGAGAACATCCGCCGACCTGCTGGGCAGGGCAGCCCCCGCTCGGGACGCTGTAGGTCCGGCCCCTGAGCAGAGGACAGCCCGGGGACAGGTGAATGGCGTTCCTGTCGCAGCCGCTCTGAGCTGCTGGTAGGAAGGCGGACAGCGTTGAAGGAAGGGACTCGAAGAACATGGGGAGGAAACAGGAGGTTAAAACATAGAAAAAAGCTGAGTCCCAGAAATGGGAATGTTCACCGAAGATGCCATCCTTTGTTGGGTCAGCAGGGAGACATGAGCTTGAAAGTGACCACGCCGGCTGGCCTGGTCGCGGACGTCGTCCCGGGGGCAGCGTGGCTGTGTTGGACCCCTCCTCCCAGCAGGAATGGGCGGGGCGGCTCGAGGAGTGACCGCGTGGCAGTGGGCTCGGAATTGGATACATAGTCGCGAGTGGCGGTGGTTACACTTCTTACGGGCTATGTGTGTGTGTGCGTGTGGGCGCATACGATGCTCGCCTCTCTGAAGCATGTGATCACAGGGGGGACAGAAGACGGCCTTGGACAGGGTCCACTTAGTGTTGAACTTGGCCGCCTCAAGCAGCCAGCCAGGGTTTCCGCCTCTCCGAGCGTCCACCTGGCTGACCGCTGCCGGCCAGCCGTGGCACCAGGTCTCCGGGCCCAGGGCGGCTCCCCACGTGGCGAGTCTGCGGTTCACGCGGGTTCTCTGTGCCGCGTGAGTTTCGGTAGTTACCAGTGTTCACCACGAGCGCGGAAGTCAGTCTCCGCCGACCGGATGCGTGCCCCGTCCGGCTGGGAGCAGAGACAGGCCTCGGCCAGCGCGGAGGGGCTCAGCAAGCCCTTTTCTCCCGCGAGTCCTTCCTCCAGGGTCGGAGATCACTCCCTAGCGGATTGATCACTGCAAGGTCGCCTTTTCACGCCTGCTTCTCCACCAGGGGTGCCGTTCCCCACAAGCCACCCGAGCCCGCCCACACTGGGCAGGGCTGGTGCGCCGGGAGCGGAAGGCGCTCAGACGAAGGGCAGAGGATGCCCGGCCGCGCCTTTCCTCAGCTCTTGTTTCCCAAGGCTCCAGGGCCGTTCCTTGGAACCCTTTCACCCTCGTTTCATTCTGCGTTGTTCAAACACACACACACACATGCGCACACACACACGAGGCCGCCGCTGGTGGGGAGCCCTGGGGAGCCTGCTGCCCAGGGCGCATCTCGCCCTCTTGGACTTGACGATCTGGGGCGGGAGGCGGGGGAGAATAGAAGATAGACCGATAGCTGGGTTGGGAACCCGGGGTGCCCGTGAGATGTGCTGGTGCAGCTTCCCGGCCTCATCACCTGTGCTCACCCTAGGTCCTGGCCGTGAGGATCGACGACCTGGACCACCTCCCAGAGACCACCACCATCGATGCCTCTTCTATTGGCATCGTCCAGGTAGGCACCAAGCAGGCCTACGGGCTGAGGTGGGGAGCCTCGGACAGGTGCCGTGTGGAGCCAGAAGCAGAATTCCCTCCTCTTCACTTCAGGGACCTCAGGCTTTCCTCTGAAGGCCTTCAACTGATTGGATGAGGCCCACCCACGATATGGAGCGTGCTCTGCTTTGCTCAGAGTTCACTGATGTAATGTTAATCTCATCTAAAAAATGCCTTCACGGCACCTTTGCCGGACAGCCGAGCACGTGGGCACCCCATCCCGCCATGTTGACACGTGAGATTAGCTATCCCAGCTGAAGCCCATAAAAACTCAGCATGATTAAATTACTGTAACTAACTGTAAGATAACTTTATTAAATGAGCTCAGATTTTAGAGACATTTTAAGCCACTGCTTTTGTAGAGCTGGTATTTTATCGTAAAGGGACCGTGCCATGTTCTCAATTACTGTAAAATCACGGCCCCAACTCCGTTTGAAACAGCTCTCTGAGCAGAGTGCCGGGTCGTAGTGAGCACGAGAAGGCCTGTGCCCACCCCTCGAGTGCCCCAGAGGCCCACGTCCTGGCCCGATGTGGGCACTCCTGTGACGGCCTTGCCCTGACAGGCTTCCGTTGGGT
The DNA here is from genome assembly GCA_028533885.1 of Nasua narica. NCBI lineage: Eukaryota > Metazoa > Chordata > Mammalia > Carnivora > Procyonidae > Nasua > Nasua narica. Next base: position 192,634,662 of record CM052799.1, read on the forward strand.
CTCTCTGCCGCCGGGTGGGCTCTCAGCACGTGGGGTGGCGTGAGAGGCCCAGGAGGCGTGGTCGGCGACCAGGATGGCCTCTCGGACGCCCAGGCCAGCGTGGCGTCAGCCTGGTCCTGGAAACGGGTCGTGCTGCGGCAGTGTGCCCCGGACAGACGGAGAAGCGTGCAGGCCACCTGTCGGGGTCGCCATACGTCCGGGCACGGTAGCCATCCCCAGAGGTGATCCTGGAATGTTCTCACGGTCAACCCCGTTCTGATCCAAGGTCGTTTCTCTCGGGAATTTGCTTCAGCCCGGGGATGAGCACACGGGCGTGAATGGATTTTCAGCCTCGGGCGGAGCTCACCAGAGCTGAAACGGGCGTTAAAAACTTGTCTCTAAAGATGTTCCCGTTCTAGCCCAAAGCGTGGCTTTTAAAAATAGGACTTATATGTAATTTCTTTGACTTTTTAAAAGAAAGCGAAGCCAGCAGGATTGTGCCCCGTCTCTGGGAGCCCATGTGACCAGACGCGCCGTGGTCACTCTGTTCCCCGGGGGTGTGTCCGGGGACCGCACTGGGATGTCTGTGGCCACTGTGGGGACACAGCCCCATGCCCCGGATGTTGCCAAAACTTCTGTTCCTGCAGCCTGAGTTGGGTCTGGAGCAGGAAGAGCTGGCCGAGGGGAAGCACGGGAAAGCCGCCCGAAGGGCCCACAAAAGGAAGCAGAAGCTGGAGGCGGAGGCGGCAGGAGCCCCGGGGCCGGAAGAGGCCCCCTTCAGCGAGTACGCAGAGAAAGAGCCCGTGCTGTCAGGCGTGGGGGATGAAACCGACTCCGCGGTGCAGAGTATCCAGCAGGTCGGTCCCTTCCTGCGGGGGCAGGGCGTCCCTGGGAGCAGCTGCGGGGTGCGGAGACCCTGCGAGTGCGCTGATGCTGGCCTGGGCCCCGCGGGGGCGGGCGCGGCACGGGGCACTGACCCCATAAGCCAGCGTCAGCAACGCCCTTCCCAGCTCCGACCCAGAGGTCACAGCTGTCACCGGGAATAGCGGCTTGACTGTGGCGCACATGCATCCACAGGTGCCCCCCCCCCCGCTTGGGAATTGGGTGGTTTCTGGGAGGTTATAAGTGGCCCACGAGTGTCCCCTTATCGTGGGAGGGGGGCCTGCTGCATCTGCCCCCCATGAGGTCACAGCCGAGGTCCCAGGAGGGTTGGCGGGGGCAGAGCTGCCAGCCCGTCTGCTGCTTCGCTCACTTCGGTTCCGAGGCTCAAAACCCTGTCCCCGACGTGTGTCTCATGCCGGGTTTGGGGCACTAATCATCACTGCGGACCTTTCTTGCATAGCCATTCGATCCTCTCCGTGGAGAAGATGCTGCTTCTCTTGTGTCTTCTCACTCCTGGAGCTGCAGATTTGGGGGTTGGTTGCTCTTTTCAGCTCTGCTGTTGGGGGTTTTGTCCGCCGGTGCCGGCAGCAAGGCGCGAGAGAGCAGTGAACGGAAAACGCAGAGTGCACCATTCTCATCGCTGCTTCGCTCTGTCGTTGTCCTGGCCCGTGAGATCGTTTGTTTTCGGGTCTAGCGAGTGCTCTGCGGTCCCGTCCGTATCTTCCTACTTTGTTACGCTAGAATTATTCCTCTGGGACAAAACTAACCCGGTTTAATCCTTCACTGAAAGACATTTTCCTTTCTTCCTTCGGGCCAGGCAGGGGGCTGGGCGTGGGGTCCCTGCCGCGCAAGGCTTTGCCGTTGGCCGTTTGGCACACCGTTAACGGTCCTGTGTTCTGTGTGACCCTTGCAGGTGGTAGTGACCCTGGGGGACCCGAGTGTGACCACCCCGTCGAGCTCAGTGGGCCTGACCAACATCACCGTGACCCCCATCACCACTGCCGCTGGGACTCAGTTTACCAGCCTGCAGCCCGTGGCCGTCGGGCACCTGACCACCCCGGAGCGCCAGCTGCAGCTGGACAACTCGATCCTGACCGTGACCTTCGACACCGTCAGCGGCTCGGCCATGCTGCACAACCGGCAGAACGACATCCAGGTCCACCCGCAGCCCGAGGCCGCGAACCCGCAGTCCGTGGCCCACTTCATCAACCTGACCACGCTGGTCAACTCCATCACGCCCCTGGGCGGCCAGCTCGGCGAGCAGCACCCGCTCACGTGGCGGGCGGTGCCCCAGACGGACGTGCTGCCGCCCCCCCAGCCGCAGGCGCCCCCCCCGCAGGCGCCCCCGCCGCAGGTGCCGGCCGAGCCGCAGCCGCAGATGTACGGCTACTGAGCCGCCCGGCCGACAGCCCAGAGACCCATGCACGGGAGTTCTTCCTCATTTTTGAGATTCGCTTGCTGGATACCAAACTGAGGGGGGGAAAACAGTCATTATCGCAACATCTGGAAGGGTGACTTAGCTTTACAGCATTCTCTCCAGATGCGCCGCCCGGCATCGCGGTCTGTGGGCGCGCCTCGAGTGCCCCCCACCCCGGCAGGTGGCCGCGCCCGCCCGGCAGAACTCGGTTCCGGGGGCTCGGGGTCGGGAGAAGGGGCCGGCGGAGCAGAGAGGCTCGCCTGCCTCCTTCAGGGCGTGGTTCCCGCCCGGGGACTCGGGGAGGAGTCCCCACGGGGCAGCGCGCCCCCAGGGAGCTCCCACTGCCCCTCGCTTCTGGGTGTTTGAAAAATGAGCAGTTAGACGTTAAAGTGACGTTTATTTTCTTTAACATTTGAGTCGAGTTGAGTTTGTGACCCAGCTCTGGGCCAAAGATAGCACAGCCGCCCCCGGGTGAGGGGCCCCGGAGGTCGCTGACTGGGGCTTCAGAGGCCTCCTTGGAACATGACCTGGACTGATTTTTTGTGTCTTTGTTTTGTTTTGTTTTTTATTTTATTTCTAGCCCACGTTCTGTGTTCAGGACTGCCCCAGCCACACACGCAGTTTTCGATCTTTAACACGCTGAAGTCGTTTGCACTGTAGGAGTGTCAGTCCCCGTGCAGCTCTGCGCGGCTGCCCGGGCGCGAGGGACACAAGTCCGCCGCACGCCGTCCCTCCCGGCGGCTCCCGCAGAGCTGCCCCGGGACCCCCTGCCGGCCAGAGCTGTTTATAACGGCTGAGGCTCAGCCAAACCCGCCGAAGAACAGGGAAGAAGTCCACGTTTTCTTTCTGTTTCAACTGAACTCCAAAGGTTGATGTGTTTCAAGACCAACGTTCTAGAAGAACGTTGAGCGAGCGCGATGCTTCACTGCGGCAAAGTACAGGTCTCTGAAATCCAGAGGGGCCGCCGTCTCCTGCCAGGCGGCAACGAAAGCAGAAGAGGTTAGTTCACGAGCAGAAGCGTGAACGGCCTTCGTGAGCGAACGTGCGGGGTACCAGCCACGGCCGCGTCCCCGGGACATGTGCTTTCCCGCACGGGAGCGCCCGACCGCGGAGCTGGGCCCGGCTCACGCCCTCCGGCTGCCCAGCCAGGGACACGGCGGCGTAGCGCTCGCCCTCCTGAAACCTTGTGATGCTGTCCAAACGTCATCATCACGTTGCCCTTATTTTGGCCTTGCTCACTCGTTCTCACGCGTCCTCTACTTGTGGGGACGTGCACGCGGAAGAACGGACAAAGAGTCCGTAGTGAGTCCGTAGGCCGGGGGAGTCTTGTGCCGCTGGTGAGGCCAAGGACAGTTCGTTCTGCAAAACGCAAGTTTCCCAGCACTTCACTTGGTCCCCATAGGAGATTCTGAGGACAGGGCTAGACTCTGTTTCGTGCAATGCATGCCTTCAGAACCGCGAAGATGCTCGCGGCCGCGGTACGGAAGAGCGTCCCCGGGCACCGCCCCGCCACACTCCCGTCTCCTGCCTGGCGGTCGAATTCACAGTGGGAGATTATTCGACTTTTTAATTTATGATAATTATTTTTATGTTATTTATGTATATAATTAACTGCTTTATATACAATAGTTTCGTCAAATGAACTTGGGCTAGGAGTGATATATTTTCTAAAATACTGTCTTTGTTCTCCAAATATAAACAGGCTGGGGACCCACGGCATCATCCAGAACACCAGGGTTCCTAACATACTTAAAAAAAAAAAAAAAAAAACCACGATTTTTTTTTTTTTTTTTTTTTTGCTTTTGCAGCCTAGAAAGAGTGAATGACCAAGTAAAACTACAAACACGATTAATCTTCTGTTAGCCTTTATCTCTTACTCCTCCTCCCGGTGTAATAAAGGCCTTTTAAATCACAATTTTATTTTTTTAAAGACGTTGTTTTTGTGCCTGGAGTAAGGAGGCCTCCGATGTTTTTTTTAAAGCCCCTCGTGTAGGCCGTGCACCCGGCTGGCCTCTCGCTGTTCCTTCCCGCCCACGCCTGCGGAAAGATCCTTCGTGTAGCCCTCAGTTAGAACTCTGAATAAAAACCTGATTCACTCCGGAGTTTTCTGTAGACGCACTTGGTCTTAATAGGGTCACTGTCGGACGCAAAATAGTTCTGTGGGGTCTTAAAACCGTTGCTATGAATTTGCATACGAGAGACTGGGGAGCAAAGGAAAAAAAAAAGTGTCGCTCAGCCGGAAGCAGCCTCGGCTAGGGATGGTTCTACACGGACATCACTGTTTACCGATGGGAAGTGTTGAAATTGTTAACCGATCGCAGGGGCAGGGCTGTGTCCGTGCGAGCAAATAGAGGGCGCCGCCGTAGCCGCCGAGCTCTGTGCGTCTGTGCTGCTTATTCTAAGTTAAGGAGTCCCGGGGACTTATCTGCGGGATGTGCGTCTGTCACCTCGTGTCCTTCTGTGCCCCGGTCTTGGTGGGAACCGCACAGAGCCAGTTCCCAGGCCACGCCCCGCAGCGAAGAGGGGACTGGGCGTCCAGGACGGTGCTGGCGGGGGACGCGCCACCTCCCCTCGCCCGACGGGAGCCCGCCTGGGAGAATTCCGGGCGTGTGGGTGGTGGGGGGCAGAGTCACGGACTTCACGCCTTCTTTCCGGCCGCGGCGTCTGAAGGCGTGGAGCTCGTGGCTCCTCAGCATAAGACGGCATCCTCGGTGACTTCCCGTCGGATTTCCGAAAGGCGTTGAGACTGTTTGGAGAAGCTGAGTGTATTTCGTGTCCTATCAGTTTGTAGAATGAAAAACTAAAAGGTGCGATGACCTGTGTTTTTCAGTTGCTGGCCCTGTGCCCCAGGCGCCCATTCCGCGTCGTCGACACACTCGGCGGCGTCTGGGAACAGCTGTGGTTCCCGCCCAGCCCAGAACCCACGCACGCATTGGGGTGTTTGCGGTGTTCCCGGAGACCCCGAGGTGTCAGGCTTTCACAGCGTTAAAAAAAGGCCACGAAGAAGGTGCGTGTGGGCATTCCTTGCAAAGCTTAGATCAGGGGAGAATGGAATGGAACGGAGGAGCGGCCAGAGAGGGGAGAACCAAAAAGCAGGGCATTTCTTTGGCCAGGGGGCCTGGAACGATCCGTTAGGTCATCAAACGTTGAATTGCATGTTCCGATTTGTTAGGCGCGGTCATTGTAAAGTTAGGTCACACGCCCCAGGAGCCATCATCCACTCTTCTAGGGACTTGAGCCGGGAGAGCCTGTCTTAGGTCCTTTCTAGTAGTTTCAGCAGCTTCGGGGGGCGGCTCCTTCATCTGCCCTCCAGCACAGGGGGAGCCCCGGCCGGTGTGTGCCAGGCCGCCGGGGCTCCCTGTGCACAGAGGAACCTTCCAGAACCCTTCAGGGGAAGCAGTGGCGTGAAGCGTGGGTCCCGGGAAGCCGTGAGCTCCGCCCACCGCCACGTGGTGGGACCGAAACTGAAACAGCAGCAACCTAGGAATAGTCTTTCTCTGGGCGCGGAAAACAAAGCCCCATAGAGAGAGGGGACCTGAGCGCACTGACGTCCAAGGGTCCCAGTTCTGGAAGGATGGGCGAGCAATCTCCTTCGGCAGGTGCGGCAGGCAGAATGATCCACACGGGGCCCTGGTGGCTCAGTGGTCGGGGAAAGAGCCCGGACCGCTCTTCCCCGGCAAGCCCTGCTCCCCATGGTCCCAGGCGCAGCCCCCCGCCCCCCACCAGCAGCCTCCTCTCTCTCCACTGGCATGGTTGCCTGTCCCCATCTGCTCCAGAAAGAGGGAGCCCCGCAGGGCGAGGTGCCCCTTGCGGGTGGGGGGACGCAGACCTACCCGGTGTCCTCCCAGCACACTGCCCCGGGGAGGGGGAGGCTGTGCGTGCCGAGCACCGCCTCTTGTGCACAGGGAGCCCCAGTCTGGAGCTCGGCCTGAGCCCCGCGGCTTCTCTCCCCTCCTAAGTGCCAGCCAGAGAGACTCGGGAAGGCCAGGGACTGTGCCTAGGTTAGCGAGTCCACCTGGCCTGCTGATCCCCCTGTTCTCTGGGGGCAGGGAGGGGGTGCTGGCAGCACCCTTGGCCCAAGCAAAGCGCACCAGCGCCTCTCCACCCGGACGTCTCCGCATGGAGCTCCCCTCATCCAATCCATGGGATTTGTGACCCCCAGCCCCAAAGCTGGCCCCTCCCCCTGCGCCCATGCAAGCCAACAGCGCTGTCCTCCCTCTCCTCACCCCGAGCCGACCCGGACGTGTCCCCGCATCCCACATTGACATCCGAGTGGTTAGGGACCCATCAGGTTTCACCATATCGACGGCTGTTCCCCACCCCAACTTTCCAGCCAACAGCCGCCGCACCCCACTCCCGTCCCCAGGAGTCTGTTCCCCAGGCCGCCTCGATGGCCTCGTAAGGGCTCCCTTCTATTGTGCCGTCCATGCCCGAAGTCCAACATCTGCCGATGGATTCTGAGAGCTCTCTGGACACAACCAGCTCCTTTCTGTGGCTCAGGGCCCGTGGGGCTGGCCCTGCCTCCCTGCAGCCGCTCCCCTCCGGGGGTCTCTGCGCCTGGTCCATGCCCGCCTGTCCTTCCGATCTCGGCTCAAATGTCTTCGTTAGAGAAGCCCTCCCGAATCCTCCAGGAGCTAGCGTTTCCCGCCCTGAGAGCAAGCGTATGTTTTCGGCACGGCGCCCACCGGCTGGTGAAGACGCTGATGTTGCCAAGGATCCTGTTTGCCCCGGTCTGTGCTTCCCTGCTATTCAGTAAGGCTCCAGAAAGAAGGGACTGCGCTGTTTTCTTCATCGCGCTGTCGTTTGCCCCTGAGTCTGCCCAGCACAGTGAAGCCAGAGGCACAGCCACGATTACTAACGACTGTGGAGTGACCGGCTGTCTCCTGCCCGTGTCGTCTCGCATTCACTTTGTCCGGCTTCCTAGGACGTCCTGAGGACCGAGGGCTGTGTCTCGCTCTCTTCCTATGCTCTGTGACATCACGTCCGACGTTCTCTCCATATACCGTCTCTGGCAGTACTTAGAAAACCTGTGTGGTCAGAATGGGCTGTTTTATGAAGCAAGAACGAACAACCCTAACATCTTAGCAGCTTAACACACCGAATGTCCTTGCTGCTAGAGCTGCGCGACTCCCGGAGGCTCCGACCTCAGTCACCCGCGAACCACCCCCTCCTTCCCCAGCCCACACGCTGCTGGCTGTCCGGCCGGAGGGGAGAAAGAGCTCCAGGGTCTCACACATGCAATTCTCTGATCGGAGCCCTCCTGCCTCTGGCCACAGGGGACTAGGCACTGAGTTTACCCTCCTCTACGAAAACTAGGAAGCCAAACAAAACACGGGACACCGAGGAACTCAAGCCCTTGGCGCCAGGAGTGAAGGGCAGGGCTCCCTGAGAGATCAAAGACCAGCAAGGCACGTCCTGGCTTGCCCAGCTGTTAGCTGGGGGAGTGTCCGGGCTGCCGCGAGAGGGAACCTGGGCAGGGGACAGCAGTCTCTGAACCGATGGGATGGGCCTGGCAGCCCAGGAAGGCCAGGGCAGCTAGAGTTTCCTAGACAGAGGACCTGAGACGAGAGAGCTGTACGGAGAGGAAACTCCAGAGCTCAGAGCATCGCCCTTGTGCCTTCAGCCAAGCACTGTCAGGACGCAGCCATGAAGAAGGTGACTATTCCCACCGTGCAGAAGGAGAAGCCTTGTAACTTGGGGCCCTCAGGGCAGAGTTCTCGGAAATATTTTGTGTAAACGTCACGGGAAAGCGACCCTAAGCTCTGTCCGGGTCCCACCTAACAAAGCTTGAAAGCAAAACGTGAAACCGTAAAAGCAAAACAGCTTAAAAACAAAACCAAACCATTTCCAAGATCCTTAACTGACTCCCAGAACAAGGCGGAAGCATCTTTTTAAGGTTTTATTTATTTGAAAGAAAGAGAAGGAGCATGAGCAGGGGGTTGGGGGAGAAGGAAAGGAAGAGGGAGAAACAGACTCCGCACTGAGTGTGGAGCCCGACATGGGGCTTGATCCCAGGACCTGAACTGAAGTCAGATGCTTAATGGACTGACCCACCCAGGCACCCCCTGAAGCATATTTTTATAGGAATGTAAAAATATCCATTCCCCCAGCCACGTAACATTCATGGGGGGAAGCTATCAAAAATTACCAGGTCACAAGGAATCAGGAAAGTAGGATCCATGATGAGGACCACAATTAACTAATAAAACCCAGCTCAGAAATGATAAAATTGGGGCACCTGGGTGGCTCAGTGGGTTAAAGCCTCTGCCTTCGGCTCAGGTCATGATCTCAGGGTCCTGGGATCGAGCCCCGCATCGGGCTCTCTGCTCAGCAGGGAGCCTGCTTCCCCCTCTCTCTCTGCCTGCCTCTGCCTGCTTGTGATCTCTCTCTCTCTCTGTCAAATAAATAAATTAATAATCTTAAAAAAATAAATGATAAAATTACTAGACAGGGATATTAAAAGAATGAATTTGACTGCTTTCCATATGTTCAAAAAGCTAGAGGGAGAATTCCTCATGTTAGAGGCATGGAAGATGTGTTTTTAAAAACAGATCTGATTGAACTTCTGGAGGCAAAACTTCAGTAATTCCATGGAAAGTATGCCAGATGGTGTTACAGAAGGTCACACTCAGCAGAAGAAAGGATCAGTGAACTTACAGCAATAAAATCTATCCAAAATGAAATACGCAGAAGAGGCACTTGGGGGAAACTGAGCAAGCATCAGTGACCTGTGGGACGACTTCAGACAGCCCAGCATCTGGGATATTAGAGTCCTTGGAGTGGGGAGGGGAGAGACTGGAAAAACATCTGAAGAAATCACAACTCTAATTTTTCCAAATTGGAGGAAAACTGTAAATCTACAGATTCAAGAAGCTCAGTGAATCCCAAGCACAAGATCATGAAGAAAACCACGTCAAGGCATATTACAAGCAAATTACTTAAGATCAATGATAAGGAAAAAAAAAAAACCTCAGAGCATCCAGAGGGAAAAGACATGTGACATCCAGGGAACACAGACAATGTTGAGCAACCACTCAGGAACATAGTGCCAACCAGAAGTGAGGCGAGCAGCATCCTTGAAGTATTGAAGGAACTGCTCAACATAAATTATTATTTTTTAAGATTTATTTATTTATTTTAGAGAGAGAGCGAGCTAGAGCATGAGCAGGGGGGAAGGGCAGAGGAAGAGGAGAAGCAGACTCCCCGCTGAGCATGGAGCCCAACATGGGGCTCAATCTCATGACCCTGAGATCAGAACCTGAGCCGAAACCCAAGAGTGGGCTGCTTAACCCAGGCGCCCCTGGGCAACATAAGTTTTATACCCAGCAAAAATATCTTCCAAAAAAAAAAAAAAGATGGCTAAAGAAAGACTTTTTCAAATACAGAAAGGATGGAAGAGTGAGGCGCAGCCGGCCAGCACCCCAGCAATCCTAAAGGAAGCCCTTTGGGCCACCGGAAGACTCCTGTGGACAAGAGACCTTCGTTAGTTTAAATGATCACATAATGGAAATGCAAAAAAAATAAAGATATTTATGGGACACAATCATGTAAGTCTAATGCCTGAAGTTGCAATGCATTTTTGAAGACCCTGGGGGTACTTATCAGTTTTCAAATATATAAACTGGTGAAGGATTTGGTTTAAAGAAAATCCTATTCCCTGGACTGCCTCTACACATCCTGATTGCCGCCATCCAGCTTTCTAGCATCCTCCCTGTCACAGGTTATTGGAGAGTCCTGATGGATGAAAGGAAAGATAGTGAAATTTTCCCATAAAGACCATAGTGAAAAAAATACCCATGCCTCTTAGTCTCATTCTTAGTCCCCAGGGATCCCAAATAAAGACCTTTCTCTGCAGCAGGTTATCTTTTTGGTAGCTGGCACACAGATTTTTCTACTTCTTTAGAAATAGCTGATATCAGAAATAGTTTTCACTAGATTTTTAGTTTTTAGGTACATCCAGTAAGCATCAGTAAAAATACATAACTGAAAAGAATTGTATTTAAATATCCAGCAGACCAGGGGTGCCTGGGTGGCTCAGTCGTTAAGCATCTGCCTTTAGCTCAGGTCATGATCCTGGGGTGCTGGGATCGAGCCCTGCGTTGGGCTCCCTGCTCCACAGGAAGCCTGCTTCTCCCTCTCTCCCTCCTCCTGCTTGTGTACCCTCTCTCACTGTGTCTCTCTCTGTCAAATAAATTAAAAAAAAAAATCTTTAAATATCTAGCAGACCAGTTTAGGACAAGAAGAGAAGTAGCCTGTTGATTCTTGCTTGGGAAGGGGCTCTGGGAACATGAGCTCACTTAACCCCCTTAACCATCCCCCCCAAGTGACCTTCTGAAATGGTTGTCATCTCATCGTGGGGTGATGTGGGGTTTACCAGCCATAGGGTTCACTCCCTTGCCGGTGAAATATCACTAGAACCTTTTATTAATGTCTCTGTAGTGGCGTATACAGGGAACCAGGTTTCTTCCCCTGTCTTTAGAATAGTGTCAGGACTTTTGGAGAAATTGTGGTTTGAGAAGCTTCTAGCCCCCTACTTGGGCCAGATAATTCCTTTTAGGACAAGAACCGTGTTGGTGGAGATAACTACATACACTAGGAGGACATTCCTCAGCTCCTGATTAAGAGCGACCCACCGGGATTTATCAGAATGCTCCCAAAATAACCAGCATTTTGATGTGACCTAATAGTACAGAGACTTTTCTTTTTTGAACTAGAGGCCCATTTTTTCCCCTTTTTAATTTAAAAGGCTACAACATGGGGCGCCTGGGTGGCTCAGTCATTAAGTGTCTGCCTTTGACTCAGGTCATGTTCCCAGGGTCCTGGGATCGAGCCCCGCATTGGGCTCTCTGCTCGGCAGGAAGTCTGCTTCTCCCTCTCCCACTCCCCCTGCTTGTGTTCCCTCTCTCGCTGTGTCTCTCTCTGTCAAATAAATAAATAAAATCTTTTTTAAAAAATTTAAATAAAGAAAAATAAAGGCTACAACAACAACAACAAATTAAATGATTTTACTGGCTCCTATTGGCCATCCCAGGCTCCCGTCTTCGAGCTTTCCCACTCTGGTTATAATTAACTCCCGCCCCCGCCCCGGCCTCCAAGTGGAGTCAAAGCCTAAATATTTCAACTGACTCCTCGCTGGCACCGGCAGACCTCTGACTCTCCAGGGCTTGCCGGCACCTCCCGTGTGCGGTGCAAATCGCTGTGAGAACTTCATCTTGGCCGACAGCTCATCCCTGGTTCCAGTGACTCAGCGTCTTTCTCCTCCACTTGGGATGAGCTCGAGTTTTAGAGCCCTCAGCTGCACTTTGGTACCACGATTTCCACCCAACAGTAGAAAGGTGGCGAAGCTACCCCAGACGTGATTTGTTTTTATAAATGAAGCAAGTGGAAGAGACTTCACAATGTCACACAACCATGTGAGTGTCCTGTCCCCAAACATCTTCATGTCGGCTACTGAAGGGGACGTCCTCGTCTGCCCTCACTAGAGATCAAGAAGGCCAAGTAGAGTCAAGGGCTCCTAACCTCTCACATTGTCAACCCACCAGCGAGCTCCCTGCCCAGGCCTTGTCCCTCTGCGTTTTCTCCAGACATGCTCTCCCCTGAACCTTCAGGGGGTTCCAAATATTGACTGTAAACTCTAAATTGTACTTATCGTAGTTAAGGATCTTCCGGGGGCCGTGCAGGTTGTTGACGTCTGGCGACCTAGAAACTGAACCATCCCACTATGACAAGTGCAGAGAGAGTTTCTAGAATATACTGACTATCGTCCTGTCTCTGGCAATAAAGGTCACAGAACCTCTCTGAGAGGATAACGTTTTTAAAATCCTCGCTTTCCCAGGAGTGATAAAACCACGATGAGTCTGTACTACCTCCCTGTGTTCTGACGAAGGGAAACAGCACGTGTGAACCGCTGTGGCCGCGGGAGTCCGCGTGCGGGCCCGGGATGGAGGCACGGCGGCCCCGAGACATCGGAACAAAGCCTTGCTCGGACGCACAGTCCTTACCCACACCTCCATACCCACGTGATGGCAGGCTGAGGGGAAACGACCTGTTGCCCGCCACGGGTTCTGTTTTTTCCTGTGCGTAGATAATAAGCTCATTTTTACGCAGGCTAAATGCCATCTCTTGTTCTTGCGAGCAAGCATTTCACCATCGCGCGCTTCTGCGGCTTGCTTTCCTCTCTAGGCACGAAACTCCATACACCTCTGAACTTGATTTCTTTGCTGATCAGTTTTCCAGGGGAACTTAAATTTTTGACCTCTCCGGCCTCCAAAGCACTGTCGGTACATCGGAGCTGAATGCGTTTTGCAAACTTCAGATATTAAGTCTGAAAAGATTAATTAAAGTTCATTACGGTCCCATGACGCCTGGAGGGGACGAGAAGCTTCCCGGGCTCTCTAGCTAGTGTGGTTTTCTACCGCACAAATGATTTATGTTTGCCCTCCCTTCGCCTTGCCGTGCGCGGAGACAGAGCTGCAAACAGTGCTTACGTGACTAATCTTTCTTTCACTTTTAGAATGCCTCCAAAGAGTCATGGTACCTCACTCACGAGCCGAGCCGGGAAATCATCACCCAGTTGAAGGAGTTCTTTTTATAATGCACAAGGCAGGCCTTTGAGGTGAGGAAGGCACCCTCCGGAGAACGTTCCTGCCTGACCCTCTTGTCCAGGAATGTTTTCCAAAATGGTTAAGTGTTTGATCTCGAGAAACAAGAGATTCCCGAGCACAGTAAAGTCAATTGCTTTTTTTTTTCTTGTCAAGAATGAAATACCCTTGCAAAATATTTTTTTTTCTGCAGTCCGGATTTAATTAGGACATTCACAGTATGAAGTTTGGAAGGTCCCCGAATCATCACGGTGCTAAGCTTTGACTCGGCACTTCCTTTTGAATCCGAGGGCGGGGGGTGGCTGTGTGTATAGCACTCACGGCTTCTCTGGACAGATCGGCCTGTGATTCCTAATTAATCATCGCAGTGCGGTAAGCCTTGAGTAGCTTCTTCCAGAGTTGAAATGAACGCTCAAGTCTGTGATGTCAGCATGACGTCATTACTCTACAGGGAAGTGTGGGACTCCGGAGTGAGCACCCCTCGGGAAGGGCTGGGAAGGCAGAGGTGGGGGGGCGAGGGGAGGAGATGGGGCAGTGGTGGGGGGAGCCCCTCTAGGCCACGTTCACAGCCTTGCCTTCTCCCAGCTGCCCCTGGGAAAACACTGTGTGCGAGTCTGGTAGGAGGTCGTTTTTGCGTTGATTATATTTTGATTTGAAGGTCTCTTAAGAAAAGTCTAGAAAATGCGTCGCTTGCTGTTAAGATGCGGGGGTGGGGGAGCATGGAAGCTGAAAAGTTGGAAGTTTCAGGAAAGTTTAGAATGTTTAAGAGAGAATGGCATATTTTATTATAGTTACTGTTTTCATTCATTTAAAGGAATTGGTCTTCTTTTCTCTCTAGAGGTCGAGGGCATGTACTTTTGGCTATCCGTCCAAAGAAGAGCTGTGTCCTTGCTCAGAACGCCCTTGACATCGTTACGTCACCGCAGAACTGTTCCTGGATGTCGGCTTATGGGAAGCCATTTACCAGACAGCTAAAGTCCCTTTAAAGGTATTCATCTTCCTAGTTTATAATTTGGGGTGACAGACTCTCGTGGCCTTGACAGATCTGGGGCAGCCTCAGACCACATGCAGAAACGGGGTGACCCTGCTCTCCGGGGACAGCAGCAAGGGGGAGAATTTAACCTTCTTGTTCTTTCTAGGAGCCTCCCTAATTTTGTCCTGATGTGCGGAGCTGAAGGTCCTCGTCCACTCACAAACCACTTGGGGCCCGAGCATCTGCGATGAATTAGAACCGTCAGAAAGTCCTCCACCTCCGAAAGGGGAGCACGCATGTGGGCGCGTTCTGAGATCAGGCAGCACGTGGCTGGGCTCGAAGGACCCACGATAAAATCCACGATGGCCTAAAGATGGTTTCCAAATTCGAAGCCCTGTTCACAGCAATTTTTCTCATGGGAAATGTCCGTTGAAATAAAACATTTTCTTCCATGTATTCTCGCAAACACACACGCACACACTTGCCTTCACAAATCAACTCAAGTTCCAAGAATCTGGGCTAGCATTTTATTTTTTTCAAATCTATTCTTATTCATTTATGTATTTTAAGTAATCTCCGTGCCCAGTGTGGGGCTTGAACTCGTGACCCCTAAATCAAGGGTCCCGGGCTCCGTGGACCGAGCCAGCCGGGCGCCCCTCGATTAGCATTTTAGGATAGATTTTTAAACATTCATTGAGTTTGTCTTTGCAAATGAGCGTTAAACAGGAGTAAACTAGAGTATGGGTAGAAACGCCTTCTGAAATATCTAGGTCTGCCGATCTAGGATTGCAAATTTATATTCAAACAAATTTTTAATTGTAATTTTTTATTGTAGTGTTATTTTATTTTTTAAAGACTAGTTTAAGTTTGTTGGCCTGTTTATTATGATTGTTATTTTAAGTTTATTTAGTTATTTATTTTTGTAAGCTCTACACCCAGCACGCGCTCGAACCCACGGCCCCAAGATCGAGTCGCAAGGTCCAGTGACGACGCGGGTCAGACACCCCTGCAATGTTTTTTTTTTTTTTAATCTAAATCATTTCTATCTGTGCTACACTTTCCGTTTCTATGTAACCTTCACTGATACTTTTATGTCGTGCAGATTTTCAGGGAAACCTATGAATGATAGCCTTTTAAAATCTTTTATTAGATTATACTTTTGTGATGAGTTCAGGTTGAATTTTAGAGCGTACGTTTGTGCATAGGGAGCAAACGCTTTGCCAGTGAGGGAATTCCTGGGAGCCAGGAGCGAACACACGGTGAGATAGGGTTCCTCGTACTTTTCCTAGAAGCACAGATCAACTTTGTGGGGATTTTTAGACTGGAATATGAGACTAGAGTAGTCCACTCTGAAGACGCTCAGAACTCTGATTATATCTTTTACTTTTTAAGATCGTATTTATTTATTTGACAGAGACACAGCGAGAGAGGGAGCACAAGCAGGGGGAGGGGCAGAGGGAGAAGCAGGCTTCCCGCTGAGCAGGGAGCCCTACGTGGCTTGATTCCAGGACCCCGGGATCATGACCTGAGTGACCTAAATGTCATGCTGGGTGCTTGCAGAGGCTTTTGTTTTGCAAACCGAAGTTAGAAAAACTGTACTGTTTTAATGTTTTCCTTGATTTCTTTTTCATTGGTCATTGGAGCCCGGTGCCCAGCGTCGCTGAGATGAGTGGCCCTTGAGCTGTGGTTTCTGTGGTCACCGGGGAACATCCAGGGCAGGTCAGAAGACGGCACCTGCCAGGCTGTGGCTCAGGGGACGCTGGTGGCCAGGCTGCTGCGTGTCCGTGGAGGACGAGTCTTCTCACTCTTGTGCGGGAAATTAAACAGGTGGGTCTTCACATAAGAGTCCAGAGAATCTGCAAGCAGAGCCTGAGGGTCCCCGGGTCCCAGTGCCCGGGCCCCCGTCCACCTGGCCAGCCAGCTCCCTGAGCGCCGGGCCTGGCGGTGTGGATGGAGGCTCCCTCTCCCGGGGGGGCCTCTCCCCTTTCCTGCACTGGTCCGTGGACACTTGCTAGTTGCGAGAAAATTCTCTCCACGGAGAGTGAAAGTATTTCAACGTCGATCTACACATGTGGAAAAATGAGAGCCTTTCAAAAAGCCACTCACGTATTTAAAATGTTTAGTTAAGGGGCGCCTGGGTGGCTCAGTGGGTGAAGCCTCTGCTTTCAGCTCTGGTCACGATCTCAGGGTCCTGGGATTGAGCCCTGCATCGGGCTCCCTGCTCAGCGAGGAGCCTGCTTCTCCCTCTCTTTCTGCTGCTCTCTGTCTCTCTTTATCAAATTAATAAAACCTTTAAAAAATAATAAATAAAGTGTTTAGTTAATGTAAACGTGCATTAAAAATTATTAGTGGATGATCATTTATCAACATTGCTCCGTAAATGGTAATAAAGTACTACACTAACACCAGATGCCAGGAACAAAGGAAGCTGGGGGGCGGGGGTAGGGACAGAGGGTACCCCGGAATTCTGTGCTTTCTGTGTCATTTTTCTAAAACATCAAAACAAAGACCTCAAACCGCTCCAAAAATGAAGTGTGTTAATTTTGTTGAAAGGCAATTACTTTGCATGTAGACGTGTACGTGTGTATCTACACACATGCGTGCACATTCCTGTGCGTGTGTGTACACGTGGGTGGTTGGGTGCTGGGATGTGTGTGTGCACGTGTGCGTGCCCATGAATGCATGTATGTGTGTGTGTAAGCATGCACGTGTGTGTGCACAGATCTACGTCAATCATCCCGGGGAGATTGGAAAGGCGGGGGCCCCGTGACGTCCGACTTGGGGTGGCCCGCACATCCCCCCTGCGGTTTAGCACCGCGGCTTGGAGTTTGCCGGAGGGAGACACAAGCACATCATGGGGGTGCCCAAAGACGGGCGCCCCAGAGTGTGTGGGAGGCGAGGGCGTGGAGACGGGGATGCCGCGCTGCCTCGTCTTCCCCATTTCCCTTCTCTGGCGGATCCTCACTCTACAGATGGACACACACCATGGGTCCGGAGGGGCTCGGAACCCCGTGGGCCCAGAGACGCCTTGCGCTCTTCCCTTGATGGCTCCCCTGCCGGCCGTCTTCCCTGCTGTCCCTCTGGGGTTCCTCGTAGTTGGGGGTCGGCCTTGTGCTGATGGCTCTGCGTCTCCGTCAGCGCCTTATCCCCTGACCTCTTGCTGTACTCTCCGGAATTCTGCCTTGGCCTTGAACACGTTTCAGTGTTGACTGTGGTGTGCAGACTTCTAGAAGTTCTTTCTGGTGTCCGGGTCCTCTTTCTTCCCGCCGCCGCCATGTTCAAATGTCACAGGTGCGGTGTCTCCCCTGGGGCCACAGGTCTCCTGTCGTCAGTACCCCGCCCTCCAGCCCGTGTCCTCCAGCTTCCGCTGTCATTGCTTTCTCTGTCCCACACTGGAGGTGCTCCCCAAATCTCCCCAAATCTCTGGCAGCCCTCAAGGTTCTTTGGGGATGGGAAAGCTAGAGGCCCCATGTGCTCCGGCTGTCACCGCTCCCGAGGGCCCCCAGATGCGGGATGCGGACACGAGGGGCTTCTGGGTGTGGGCGGTGGGGTGGGCTTCTCCTGGCCGTGTTCTGGGCCGGGGGTCTGGTGCGGCTGAGCGGGGAGACTCTGGCTCAGGCCTGCACACGCATGCACGCAGGTACACACAGACACATGCACAGACTTACAAATGCACACAACACTTACACACACATGCATGCACACACACATGCTTACATGCACGCACACTCGTCCCCGGGCTAACAAATCCACACCCGTGTGTGCACACACGCACATACTTACACGCGCACACAGGGTAAAGTCCATCGGACCTTAGGAGGAAGGCCGTCTACAGATAAAGCTTTATGAAAGTTAGTGTTTTTCAGGCATTCTACAGTCCTTCCTTTGATCTCCCTCTTGCAACGAGATCTGTTTCATGTTTGAGCCATTTTCTTGAAAAATAAATACTGACTTTTCTCTCAACAAATTAAAAAGTGAGCATGTAATGAATGCACCATTTTTTAAGGCTTTAAAGTACACATGAAGCCCGCCGTCATAAAGCAGGGTTGTGTTTGAGAATAATTTAAAGATGACGTCATTCAAGCGGCTTTCCTCCGAACTCCCTCCAGCCGCAGAACCTCTCGGGCTTCGGTCGGAGAGCACGTCCGGGCGTCGCATGGCCCACCGCCCGGGGACAGGATCAGTGTGCTGGTGCCGCCCGCACCTTCCAGAACTTCCGACCGGGAGTCGGACCGGGAATCCGTCTCGGAAAGCAGGCAAACCCTGATCTCCGCAGACCCGCTCTGCAGAGTTGCACGTGTAACCCACTGCTGCCTCGTAACTTTGAAACGACAGATCATTATAGAAAAGTGAGTATGTTTTCTCTGAGCTCTCACATTAATAGGGAAAAATGGAGCACGACCATCTCCCCGCTGCTTCCGGACGGACGTGACTGCGCAGGTGGGGAGAGAGGGTGGGGGACTCTGGATTATCTCTTTCACCTTCTGTCCTTAGAAGGGCCTCAAGGTTCACACCGCAGAACACAATGCAGTTCATTTTGGTAGAAACGGGAGTTTCCTGTTTATATGAAATGAGCTGGCAGGAGGCACAGAGGAGGAAGAGAGAATAGTCCTGTTGGAGGAACCACGGCCCCACTCACATTACGATGGGTAATTGGCCCAATTCACAGCATGTTGGCACGATCAGGGTTTTTTTTTTACTTAATTTTGCTTATCATTCTGTGCTATTTCCCTTGCAAACTCAGGACTCCTTCGCTCCCATTCTGTCGCAGCAAAGATCTCGTGCCCCGTGACGCTGGTGAGGCTTTGCTTCCAAAACCTCAACACACATACCCGCCCGGGATTCACACCCACAGCGTAACTGCTGGGGAAAGGTCCAAGGCGGGTCTTTCTTTTCCACAGTTCTTTTGTCTTTGCCGGGTTTTTCCTAGAAGCACCGTCTCATCCCCACTTTGTCACCCCCCTTGGAGCAGCTCCCTGCGCTTGGCCAGGCCACCGGCCCCTCGTATCCGAGCTCGGTTCATCTTATCTTCTTTTTGATACATTTTGACATGCCTCTGACATAGTTGATACATTTTTGCTTTTTGAAAGTTAATTTTGGGGACGCCTGGGGGCTCAGCTGGTGAAGTGTCTGCCTTCGGCTCAGGTCAGGATCCCAGCGTCCTGGGATCGAGCCCCGCCTCAGGCTCCCTGCTCGGTGGGGAGCCTGCTTCTCCCTCTCTCTCTCCCTCTGCCCTGGCTCATGCTCTCTCTCTTTCTCTCTGTATCTGCCTCAAATGAATAAATGCAATCTTTAAAAATAAATAGGTAACGGTTAATTTTGTACTGTAAGCGTGGGTGCTACTTACTTGGGTCCCAAGCCCAATCTGTAAGACAAGGTGCATACAAAGAAGTTGGGTCTCCATCCCACACCCTCCAAAAATGCTTATGGATTATTGTCCCCCTGCTTATTTTTTAAAAGAGAAGCAAATTAAGAGGAGAGAGACACATAGGTGGACAGAAGATAGATGAGAGAGAGAGTAGATAGTTGACAGGTAGATCGGTAGATAGGTAGAGAGAGAGGGGTGATAGAGGCTGCTTTTCTGCTTCCCACCAGTCTCGGATAAAGCGTAATGCACATCTCGCGCATTCCTCCGCTCGCTCTATTCACAGAGATCTCTGCCCTCTCTCCAGAGCCGCAGCCGAGACTGCCCTTCCCCCCTTCATGACTACACAGCACTTCCCCGTGTGGGTGAGTGAAGATCCCCCACTGAGGGGGCTCTGGGCGGCCCCTGATCTTTTGCTTTCGCCAAGTATATGATATTGTAACAGAAATGGGTCTTGTGATGGAAATGGCTGCAACTCACTCTTTTATTGACTATAATTGGATATGATTCTGTGTCCACTTTTATGGGACTCGTGGAAGATGGGACAGTTTCCGGGAGGGAAGACGGTCAGAGGCCGCTGTGGTGCAGGGCATAGGACATGCACTGTTCTGGGGACACATTCATTTATGAATCCCCCCAGTTCTGTGAGGTAGGGACCCTTAGTGTCACCTTCTCACTCTACAGAGGGAGAAACTGAGGCAGGAGAGCCCGGGGCGCCGCTGGGAGGTGGCGGGGCAGAGCTGGAATGCCATCGATAGCTCATGCTGCTGCCTCCTTCAGGCAGGATGCCTGGGATTTCCCCGAGACCAGGACTGAGAGGCCCAGGAGGGCAGAGGCAGCCCACCGTCCCCCCTCCCGACAGCAGCCGTGGCCCACAGCAGGTGCGCCTCACATACTCGTGGGGTGAATGGAAGCGCGTGTGGTCTGGAGTCGGGCTGGCTCCTCCTCCGAGCAGCCCTCCCGGTCCCCACCCCACGGCTGCAGTTCCCACGCTCCGTCCACAGACGGCAGATGGCCACCTTGTGGAAAGGCTCCCTTGAGAATCTGGCAAAGCCGCCAGGGTGTGTGTGAGAAATAGTACCCGAGGAGCATTCCTTTCCAGCTAGATGTCTCGGGGAGAAGAGTCTTGGCTGGGGATGTCTGATCGGCAGCCACGATAGGAGAGACCCCGCTGGCAGAGCCGCACGTGTGCAGGGCTCGCGGCCCTGGGGTGGGCGTGACTCAGGGTGGATGGTGGGGGGAGGGCAGCCCCATGCGAGGCCCTGGCGCCGGGAAAGCTCAGCCCTCCCCAGTGGCCAGCAGAGCCGGGAAGCCGCTGACCTTCAGACGCCTCGTTTCAGGATCCTCGCGGTCCAGCCGGCTCAGCGGCAGAGACGCAGCGCCTGACTTCCCTGCCTCTTTTCCTCAGAGGACCTGCCCGGACAAGCGGAGTCTCCTGCCCTGACGGCTCATTTCACTGACCTTGAGCAGTAGCATCCAGCTTCCTGCAGTGGCTTAGAAATGGCTTTGTAAAAAAAAAAAAAAAAAAAACAAAACAACGAAATAGGGGCGCCTGGGGGGCTCAGGCGATTAAGCGTCTGACTCTAGCTTTTGGCTCAGAGTGTGATCTCAGGGTCCGGAGATCGAGCCCCGCCGCAGGCTCCGCCCTCAGCGGGGAGTCTGCTTGGGGTCCTCCCTCTCCCTCTGTCCCTCCCCCTGCTCGCTCTTTTTCTCTCAAATACAAAAAAATCTTTAAAAAAAATACAAAATACAAAACAGCCCGCAAAAGCCCGAGTCTACCATTCCTGCCAGGAAGACTGGCCTGGCTTCAGCAAACAGGATTGAAGTTGAGCAGGAACCTCGAAGGCCTGCTTGACTTGGGGTTCTCCAGAGGGGCCGAAGCCGTAGGGCCTGTCTTACACACAGATCTATCATTAGGAAGGGGCTGACACGATTTTGGAGGTTCACAAGCTGTGAGATCTGCAGGCCATTAGGCGAGCTCGAGCCCCTGGGAGAGTTGATATTTGAATTTAAAGGCCATCAGGCATGGGGAAGGCCCTTACTTCCTCCAGGCCTTCAACTGATTGGACGAGGCTCACCCACATTAGTGGGGATGGCTCTCCTTGGTTCACTGATTCCAGTGTTAGTCTTTTTTTTAAGATTTTATTTATTTATTTGAGAGAGAGAGAGAGAGAGAGAGAGAATGAGAGAGAGGAAGAGGTCAGATGGAGAAGCAGACTCCCTGCTGAGGAGGGAGCCCGATGCAGGACTCGATCCAGGGACTCCAGGATCATGACCTGAGCCAAAGGCAGTTGCTTAACAATGGAGCCACCCAGGCGCCCCCAGTGTTAGTCTTATTTAAAACACCTCACAGACGCGCCAGGAGCATCTGGCCAAATATCCAGGCCTCCCGTGGGCCAGTCAGGGTGACACGTGGAATTCACCATCACAGACCCCCAGATGACTTACTGACGGGCTCCGGTCGACCCAGAGTGCACACAGAAAAATTTAGTGTCACCCGTTTTGGGACAAAATAAGGATCCTTAGAACTGTGGCAAAGACATTGATCGAGTCCCATATCAGACTCCCGGCTCTGGGGGAAGTCTGCTTCTCCCTCTGACCTTCTCCCCTCTCATTCTCAGTCTCTCGCTCTCTAATAAATAAATAAAAATCTTTAAATATATATATATATATATATATATATATAATTAAAAAACAACAACACATAATGTCACCTCCACAGATACTAGGGTTTAGGAATACGACATGTCGTCGGGGGGGGCACAGTTCACCCCAAAACAGTGGGTCTCACCAGGTCCTGTGGACACCCAGCCCGCAAGTCCTGTCTCTGCCTCCCCCCCAGGGGTTGTGGGAGAGTCTGGGGGTTTGGGCCCCGCACCGGACACAGCCGTTTTCCTTTCCTCTGTGGTCGGGTCCTACCCACTTGACTGCTTGGTTGGCTGCCGGGATCCGCGACGCAGCTCTGAAGACCCACGGGCAGCGCACAGCTGGGAGACGGTCCGGACAACATGTGGAGTGCTCCCCTCAGGGACCGAGTGAAATGTACCGGTCATTGTCGCTGCCCCATTGTTTCCAGCTGTCTGCACCCCGGGCCCAGGAATCCCTCTGGGGGCCCAGCTCCGCACGTCCTGCCCAGTCTCTGCGCTCTATTTCCCACAGGCCCCATCACGTAGGGTCTGGGGCCCCAGGGGAGGCCCTGCCCAGAGGGGCCCTTCCCTCCAGGTCCGCCTGGTTCATCCTCCGTGACCCCCTCACCCCCAAGGCTGTGAGTTCAGCAAGGGGGGGCCCCCAGATCTTCCTGGCAGGTGGTTTAACTGGGCCGATCTCCCCTGTGTGTCCAGTAAACGTAAACCAGGGGCTGCGGGTCACCTTCAGGTCCCACCCGACTGATGGGGTCTGCTGACCCGCCTTTCGAAGTCACCTCTGCCTTCGTGAAACAGCTTGAAATAGGCATCCTATTAGCTGCTGAAAGGACCATTTGGCTGTTTCTGGAACCCCCTCCCCAGGCCTCTCGCCCGTCGTAGGTAAGAAGGGTCCAGTCCCCGCTTTGCCACTGAGATCACCATTACGGACCCAAGATCGGGTCCTGATCTTTACGGCCCAGAGCGGACGGCTTTATCTCCAGCTCCAGCTCCAGGCCTGTGCTCACCTGGGAAGTGGAAGGCTTTACGGGACACCGCCCCCCTCGGCCCCGTGCGCGAGGATGACCGCCCCCTTCCTCCCACTGTGTGTGTTTGCGACAAGCTCTCCCCCCTTCGTCCACCCAGGGACGCTTGGGCTGTTTGTTCCGACCTTTTGCTCTCTTGAATGATGCCGCTAGGGACGCCCGTGTGCACATTTTTCTCTGAATTCCTGTTTTCACTTCTGGGTAGATACCCAGGCGAAATTGGGTCGTGTAGTCATTTTATGCTTTACTTTTTA
Organism: Nasua narica; assembly: GCA_028533885.1. Taxonomy (NCBI): domain Eukaryota; kingdom Metazoa; phylum Chordata; class Mammalia; order Carnivora; family Procyonidae; genus Nasua; species Nasua narica. The sequence goes on from CM052799.1 coordinate 192,657,800, forward strand.
AGAAACTGCCACACTGGGGGCACCTGGGTGGCTCAGTGGGTTAACGCCTCTGCCTTTGGCTCAGGTCATGATCTCAGGGTCCTGGGATCGAGCCCCACATTGGGCTCTCTCCTCAGCGGGGAGCCTGTTTCCTCCCCTCTCTCTGCCTGCCTCTTTGCCTACTTGTGATCTCTCTCCTCTCTGTCAAATAAACAAAAACAAAATCTTTAAAAAAAGAAAAGAAACTGCCACACTGTATTCCAATAAATACTTTCAGAGTTGTTTGATCCTAACTAGCTAATAAATGGAAGTGCCCTGCCTTTCATTGTCCCAGGGGACAAAAGGGTTCTGCCTGCAGAGGCAGCTTGGGAGGCTCGAGCTCAGGGAGCATATCCCGCGGGGCCCAGGAGCTGGGGGCACTCTCCCCGTGGCAAGCACGCGGGACTCACCCCTGTGTAACCAAGCCCACCATGCATTTCAGGAGTGTTAACAGAGAAATCCTAGCCGCCCCCCAGCCTCCCGAGCGGCTTCTCGGGAGGTAGCATCAAGCCGGCCTGGTTGGGTGCTGTCTCGGATGGGTCACCTGGGAATGCCTCAGGGAGGCAGTGACGTTGAATGAAAGAGGTGAAGGCAGGTGAGGCCCACTGGGGGTGAGCACCAGCCCATCCCCGGAGAGGAGCTGCACCCGCAGAGGCTTAAGGAGGCACTCAGGTCATGGAAGAACAGAAAGGCGAGGACAGAGAAGTGTCGAGGACAGAAGAACGTGGGGGTGAGTGATGAACCTGGACATGGGGCAAGGGGGCGGGGCCAGGGGAGCGGTCCAAGGTGGAGGAGCGGGGTAGTCACCAGCAGGCCCTAATAAATGATGCCCTGTGAGCTGGTCCCAGTCTGGGACTCGGGGGAAGACAGAGAGATGGGCCGAGTGGGCGTAAAGCAGGCATCAGCTGAACTTTCCTGACTGACAGGACAGCTGGTGCAAAGGCCCTGTGGAGCCTCAGGCAGAGGAACTGGGGTGGGGGACCAAGAGCAGAGACTGGAGGGTGAGGCTACAGAGGCGGGTCCATTTCCATCCTAAAACAATGAAATCGGATTTGCATTTTCACAACCTCCCTGAAGAACCGCTGGGGAGGGCTACCAAGGACCCAGATAGGAAATGACCCTGACAGGCCCAGGGGCTGGCCCAGGGGCTGGCCCTGGGGGCCGGAATTCCATCAAGAGATGCTTAGGAGGGAAGAGCTGGTGTTTTGGTGATCAGACCATGATGGCATTTTTGCCGGAGGAAGAGTACACATCGAGGCCAATGTGCCGTGTGTCTAAATGGTCAAAAATTCTAGATCAAGAAAATTCTAGATCAGGTCTCTCTCCTTCTGCCCCTTGCCCCACCCTGCATGCTCTCTCTCTCTCTCTCTCTCTCTCAAAAACAAAAACAAACAAAAGAAACACAATCAAACCTCAAAATGGATTAAAGACCTAACTGTGAGACCTAAGAAAAATCCTCGAAAAGAGCACAGCCCGTAATTCCTGGCATTGACCTCAACATTTTTCTAGATATGCCTCCTGAGGCAAGGGCAACAGGCAAAAATGAACCATTGGGACTCCATCAAGACAAAAAGCTTCTGCACAATCAACAAAACAAAAAGACAACCTATGGAAGGGGAGAAGATATTTGCAAATGACATATCCAAAAGGGTTAGTACCCAATATATATAAAGAACTGCTACAACTCAACACCAAAAAACCCAAAGAATCCAATAATAAAATTGGCAGAAGACATGAACAGACATTTCTCAAAAGAAGACATCCAGATGGCCAGCAGACACATGAAAAGATGCTCAACATCACTCATCATCAGGGAAATGCAAATCAAAACTACAATGAGATACCTCCTCACACCTGTCAGAGTGGCTAAAATAAATGACACAAGCAACAATAAGTGTTGGCGAGAATGTAGAGAAAAAGGCACCCTCTTACACTGCTGGTGGGAATGCAAACTGGTGCATCCACTGTAGAAAATGGTAGGGAGGGTCCTCAAAAAGTTAAAAATAGAATTGCCATAGGATCCAGTAATTCCATTACTGGATATTTACTCCCAAAATATGAGAACACCAGTTTGAAGGGATAGATGTACCCCTATGTTTATTGCAACATTAATTAAAGAGGCAAGGTATGGAAGCAGCCTGAATGTCCATCGAGTGATGAATGGATAAAGAAGTGGTGTATATGCACAATGAAACATTACTCAGCCATGAAAAAGAATAAGATCTCTCCATTTGTGACAACATGGGCGGACCTAGAGAGTATTAAGTCAGAAGGAGAAAGACAAATATCTTATGATTTCACTTCTATGTGGGATCTAAAAAAAAACCAAACAAGCAAACAGAAAGCAAAAAAAAAAAAAGAGCCCTAAACACAGAAAACAAACTGGTGGGGGGCCAGAAGGGGAGCTGGGTGGGGGGGATGGACAAAAATGGGGCGGAGGGAGCAGGAGGCAGGCTTCCAGGTAGGGAGTGAGTGAGTCATGGCCTGAAAGGCACAGCACCGGGAATAGAGCTAATGGTACTGACTTGGCGCGGTTTGGGGACAGACGGCGGCTGTCCTCGGGCTGAGCGCAGCCTGGCATACAGAGACGCTGAATCACGGCGTTGGACACCTGAGACCAATGTAACGTGTGTGTCACTATCCTTCAACGGAACGGAGGAAAAATATTTGCTTGCTAAGAGCTAGAAGTTAGAAGTCGGTCCCTCTCCCCTTCTCTTCCCCCCCAAACCCTGGGGTGGCTGTGGAAGTCCGGGCGGCAGAATCGTGCTCTGGGTGCCGTTAGGAATTCAGGAAGCAGAATCGCAGCGGTGAACAAGTTCTGTTCTTCAGCAAATAACACTCAAATCATGCAGGGAATTCTCAGAAACAGCCGAGCAAGTTGCAGCAGGAGAAGAGCAAAGACACCTTCCTGGGGCGGAGCCTGCGCGGCAGGAGGGGGCCGGACCTGGGGGAGCCTTCCGGAGGGAGGGGGAGGGGAGGGGAGAGGAGGGAAGGGGAGGGGAGGGGAGGGGAGGGGAGGGGAAGGGAGGGGAGGGGAGGGGGGAGGGGCGGAGCCTGCGCGGCGCGGAGGAGGCGCCCACGGCTCCGCGGCCCCTCCCAGTGGGCGGTCACGCAGGGGACCCTGGTGGCGCTGGGTCACCCTGGACTCCGGGCTCGGTGGCCCCAGGCTGGCTCTAGGACTAAAGGAGCCGGTGGCCTAGAAGGGCCGTGTCAGGGCGGCGCGCTGCTCCGGGGTCCTCCAGGAGGACCAACTCACGCGGCAGAAGTGACACACACCCGGCACTGTTTACCCAGCACCTGGCCCACGCCGTGCCTACCGGCCCCCCTGGAGCCCCACGGCCATCCTGAGGCAGGGACCCCTCTCCCGGGTTCCAGGGCCTGCAAAGTCACCCACGGTCCCGGCGCGGGGACCCTGCCGCAGGAGAGCCCCGCCCAGCCGGGCACACGGGACTGGGGGGCCCCTGGTCAGGGTGGGGAGCGTCGGTGGAACTCCGCTGGCCAGGCACCGGAGGAGGAGGACGCGGACGTGGCATTTCTTCCGTGAAGGGCGCCAGAGTCCCGGGGGCTTGCCCTGCTCTCCCCACCCGAGCTCCCGGACGGGCGGACTGTCACTTCACCGAGCGTCTTGCCCTCGGGGCTCGCCTCTCCCGACGGCCTCGAGCCCTGGGGATGCCCACGGTCCGCGCGGAGTTCCTCGCGCGCAAGGACCACCCCGGGGGCGGCGCACAGACACTGTCGCTAAACTTCTCCAATGGCCACTTCCGGAGGCTGAGCTGCAAAACTTGCACAAGAGTTTTCTTTAAATCAGTCCACTTTTGTTTGTACCTAAAATATATTAAAAGTGAAACTTCACGCTTTGATGAAAGGTTTTCATTGGCAGAAATCATTGACACTCTAATGGGTTCAATCATTTCAGAGAATATGAATGCTTATAAAATTATGGATGAGTTTCTCTGTTTCTTAAGAAAACTGCTACAGCTCATTAAGATGGAAAATTCAATTTAATATACATTTCGTCTTATTTAATATTCTGATAACTTACTGCATTTCTAAGCTAACATTAAAAGCTTCACATTTCAGTTTGTATATGTTTAATCTCATACATAGAATGATACGCTAGTATTAATTTTGTTAAAGCTTATAAGTGATAAGATATTGACAGGTAAAAAAAGATGACAATCTTCATGGTTTGTGCCTTTTTGGTGATTTAAAGCATTTCAACTAACTGATTTGCTGTGTTCATCTTAAATCTTTTCACCTGTCACTGGTATTTGCAATGTATTTATACTAAGTGTTTGCACAACAAAATAAAACTAAATATTTTATACATACCTCAATATAATATCTAGGTTTTTTTTCCTGTCAAAATGCTAATAAGGTATCTTCTACATCAGCTATCTTTGGGGTTTCCTGGATGGCCCACAGAGTAGCCACAAAGGCTTAGCACCTCACATTATAAAATAAGTGACAGTAAAACAATTACTAAATTATCGAGACTGTAAGTTACTTTCAAACTTAGAAAGGCCAGCCTTACCCACGTAGGTCCAGTGACCATGAACATAATCAAGGTACTCTCCTATAATCTCATAGGGGCTCCCGCAAGGGCCTTTGCTTTTCTTTTACGGATTAAAAAAACTGAACTTCAGAGTGGGTTCAGTGGACTGTGCGAGGAACGCAGCCAAGTCCAAGGAAGAGCCGAGCCAGTTTACCCACCCCTGGCCTTGATCTTTGCCCCCATGCACTTGCTCTTGGGTACCATCGAGGCGGCTGTGGGCTCCGAAGCCCCGCAGTGAGGCTGCAGCAGACACCCCATAAATATTTGTTGAGTGAGGCACCAGATGATTAAATAAACGCAATTGCTGTATTTTATTACTAGAGCAGTGTGGGCTGTTAGTCACCCACTTGTGTTGCTGAGCCTCGTACAGTAAGATTCTGGAGCAGAGGAAGTCTGGAGAAAGGTGCCTCTTGCTGAGTCCCGGAAACGGCGTCCACAGGTGACTCATTTTCTAGTCGATTCATTGTTTTTCACCAGCAAAACAGCCACTGTGTTTACTTCCAAGTTAGCTTTGTATCTTTAAAATCCCAATTACTTTTTAAAGGCTCGTGTAGCTGTTAGCTCCACTTGCTGCAATCAATAACCATTTGCCCCTCCAGTCTCCAGGAGAGCAATTCTGAGCTCAAGATTATGTGCCTAAGGAGGAGGTGGGGGTGGGGGGTTGGAAGGGAGCACTGGCCAAAGAGGAGCCCTGCAGAGAGGGGACAGAGGGGTTTTGGTGGTTTCCAAAGCAGCACTAGGGCTTAGTTACAGGGGCTAATATAAAATTATCACATGCCCACCAGAAGGTAAAGCCTATAGAAGCTAAATCTGAGGCTTCCGCAGGCCGGCTAGGTTCAGCATCTCCTTCTTTGGGTAACACAAAAATACAGTTAGTGTCATTAAAATGCTCCCTCCTAGATCCTCTCCCCACCCCCATTCTACCTCCATTATTCATCTCATTTGGCCCAGAAGAAACCTTCCCTCCCGGTACAGTCCCACAGGAGTGAGTGGTTTTTAGGCGTGGAAGTTTGCAATCACACTTCTCCCCCACTGACTCAGGTATCTTTCCAAGATTGGAGCTCATTCAAGGCTGGGGATTTTTTCCCCCCAAAGGTGGAAAACCATCTTTTCTCCCCAGTTTATTCTGGGAAAGATAATGTTCTCTAGGAAAGGATGCAGGTACCCTGTCTTTAAACTGCACTTTAGATTTGCTGTTGGGGTGATTAAAAACAAAACAAAACTTACTTCCAAAGTGGAACCTTCAGTGTAGAAAAGCGAGACACTAATCTCCGGGGGAATTACGCCTAGTGAAAAAAACAACCACCACCACCACCAAAAACAATTCCAAAAGATCCCACACTAAGTCATTCCTGTGTGCAAACATAACCTAGTTGGAAATAAGACAATTTCAGCAATAGAGGTAAGATTCGTGGCGGCCAGGGGTTTGGGGGTTCGGTTCTAAAAAGGGGCGCAGGAGGGGGTCCCTCCGTGATGGTTTGTTCTAGATCGTGACAGCCGTGGTAGATACACGAGCTTACACAGGTGACAACGTTGTACAGACCTTCGTGCACGCTAACGAGGACAAGTAAAATCGGGCAAATCTGCTTAAGATCCGCGGTTTGCAGGGAAGCCCATCTCCTGGTCGTTGGATCCTTTTTTCCTTTTTTGGCAAAGCGCTGCCGCGTGACAGCACCGGGAAAACTTTGCAGAGTCGCTGATTTCCTTCAACCGCGTGGAAAATCAGATGGACTCTGATCTAAACGCACGCACCCACCCACTCTGGGCAGCAGCCGCGCGCGCCCCGCGGAGGACGCAGTGACCCCTCACGTCCCTCCGCGGGGCTGCAGGGCCCCGGCGCCCGGGGGGGCGGGGCGGGCGGCGGAAGTGACGTCAGCGGGCGGGGCGCACACCTGGGCACCTGGGCGGCCGCGGCGGCGCGGGGTGGCGGCGAGACGCGCGCGATGGAGGGCGAGAGCGGGAGCCCGTGGGCCCTCGGTCTGCTGCGCACCTTCGACGCGGGCGAGTTCGCGGGCTGGGAGAAGGTCGGCTCGGGCGGCTTCGGGCAGGTGTACAAGGTGCGCCATGTCCACTGGAAGACGTGGCTCGCCATCAAGTGCTCGCCCAGCCTGCACGTCGACGACAGGTCAGCCGCCCGGGCGGGGGCGCTGGGGCGGGCGACGCGGCCGGGATCGGGGTGCCCGGATTCCGGGGGTTCTCCTCGCCACCCGGTCGCCTCCCGGGCACTCGGGGCGGGGGGACACCAAGCGCCAGGCCAGGCTGTGAGCCCCCGGCGGTGTCCGCGCCGCTAGCCGGGCCGAGGGACGCGGAGGCCGGGGTGGCGAGCTACCACCGGTCTCGTGGCGCACTCCGGGTCCCCGGCTGCGGCTCTTCCAGGGGACTTCGAGGGGCCGCGTTGGGTGGAAGCGTTGTGAGGCGCCCGGGGGTGCTACCCGGCTTTGCGCGAAGCGTCGGATTTTCTGGGTTTTGGACCCGCACCCCTCGGAGGCGCGTCCGGCCCGCCCGGGACCCGCTTGGGCGCTGCGGTCTGCGCCCGGCTTAGAAAAATTGCCGTGTGGGGATCTGGGCTTTGTGAGTTAGTTACACTCCGTTCTCCTTACTTAGTAATTTACGTTGGAGCACAAATTGGTGTAAGACGGTAATTATTTTGGTCGGAAGTACTGGCTTGGCTTGGCCAGGCTTCCTGGGCGCTCCGGGACTCCGGCTTGGCCTTGGGGTCCGGCAGGTGGCCCTGGGGGTGGTGTTCCTCCCGGCGCTTCCTCCCCGCACACGCTAATTTCAGCTGACTTTATTTCCACAGCCAGCCTCTGGGGAGGGGTCTTTACCTTGACCTGCTTTGTGGTGGAATCAGAGCTCCCTCCCTCCTGCACACACTCCCCTCCTCCCCAAGCTCTAATCCAAAAGCCAAGACAGAACCTGTGTGTCCCTGCCCAACAGGGGTGTTCAAGTTCATGACGACTGGAAAGGACCCAGGGCCACCCGGTTAAACAGGGTCGCTGGATGGTGGTCTGTGCACCATTTGGGGGTGGGGGTGGGGGAGGGGGGTGTGGAGAAGCAGCTCTTTTTTTTGACTCCACCTTTGACCTGTGCATTTTAGGAGTTTATAGGCAAGCTTCGGTTGAGCACCTTTAAAAGATCATTTGGTGAAAGTTTGCGTTCTGCGTGGAAGTTGTGTTTGTATTCTGTATGGAGATCTCCCTTACAGAGTGAGTCTCGGACACACAGGCTAAGGAACACAGCACCTTTTAAAACCCCTCTGCTGTCTCAAACACCTGGGTTGTAATCCTCGGCGCTCTCGGAGTGTTGGCGCCTCCAAACTGGTGGGACGGCGGCAATGCCCTTCTCAGGGGCTGTCTGAGTCCCCAGACCTGGGGTAGAAGGATTGCCCTGCGTTCGGCCCCGTGTGCTCGCCGCCTCGTGTTTTCCTTCGGGCCCGGGAGATGAGACGGTACTGCTGTTGGAGGCTCCTCGCTCTAAGCCTCAAATCCAGCGTTTCTTGGACACTTCAGCAGAGCGGTGACAAGTGTCATAAAAACAGTACCAACAAAGGTGAGGCGCTGTGCAAGCCCTTCCCCCGTCTCTGCTGCAGATCCTGGGAGCTTCGCTGGCCGGGAGGGGCGCTGTGGTTATTTTGATAACATCCAAACCGCTTTGAATACCAGCTAGTGCTTGGATCCCGAAAGGCAAGACCCTGGCCCTAGCAGCCTTTTGGGGGTCTTGGGGACAAGTGTCAATGGAGTCTTTGGGTCAAAGGGTGCTTTCTTCATCAGCAACGTTTTTCACGCCAGTTTCTTGTGTCAGCAGAGCAAGCAAAGCCGGCAGGCTCGCCCCCAGGCTGGTGCCTCCCCCTGCCTCCCCAGAATCTGGTTTCCTGCCACCAGGCCCTTGTTTCTTGGGTGGCCCAGATGGAGGTAGGGTTTCTGCACGCGGGGCGAATCACGGAGCATGTTGCATAGCTGGGGTGGAAAGTGTTTTGTCCTTTAACTGGAAGCCTCTCCTGCCGTGCCCCACACAGGCAGGTGCCGGCATGCCCTGGGCGGCCAGGCCGAGGTCAGCATCGCCCAACAGGAAGAGGTTCACCTCTTGCACCTGGCCGGCCTGGTAGGGCAGGCTGGAGTTCTGCGTTCGCAGCGGTGGCTGACTTCTGTGCTCTTGGAGAAGCCAGCTGCGCTCGGCTGATGACCGACCGGGTTCAGTTCCAGGTTCTCGGGAGGAAGGGGCCGGCTCCCCAGCAGCCCCGGAGCGCTGGTCGAAATGGTGGTTTTGCTGCCTGTCTAGCCGAATTGGTGCCCTCCCTGCCCCGCTGTTTGCAGGACGTTCCCTGGCATGGGGAAGACGATCTTCGTGGGGCTCTGGGAGCGGCCCCCACCCCCGCTGCGGCCCTGGCCCCAGCCTCTCTGGCCCCTCGTTGGCCGTGCCCCCCCAACCCCCCGCCCCTGGGAGCAGCAGGTCGCCTCTGGCCTGTGAACCCATGCGTGCAGGGAGGCAGGGGCTGCCCAACCCCACACAACCCTCGAGGATCACGGGGGGGGGGGGGGCAGTGGGGGAGGGGGCAGAGAAACGCCTGCCCAAGGCGCTTTCAAGGGGGTCCTCAGGGATCTCACAAGTGACACCCTACAACCTGCGTTTCCCACTTCTTATGGGCAGGTCTGGTGGCTTTGGGGAGACGTGTGGCCTCTTTGGCGAACCCTGATGAGGGGGTCACGAGGGCTGGGGTGGAGCCTAGGGTTGGGCGTGTTTCCATTTCGTAAGCACAGTGACCCCAAAGGCCCCATTCCTGCGGCCCCCGCCCCTCCCCTGGGCTAGGAGGAAGCCCTGAGCCGCAGAGCTCCGGCCGCCCGCAGCGGTGGCTCCCTGGGCCCCGGCTAGTCCGGACGAGCCCGAGCAAACCGCACGTTTGCAGCCGCAGAGCTGACAATCTGACGAGCCCGTTTCTTGTCCGGTTTAAAAATAGCAGTGTGGGAACCCGCGGAGGCTCCCCGGGAGCCTGCTGGGCCTGGTGCGAGGCCACAGCTCGCATGGGATTAAATCACCCGGTTTCCCTGCTGCCTTTCCCAAAGCCGGTTCCCGGGGCCCCCCTCCTGGCCCCCTCGCCCCACACCCGACTTTCTCTCCGCACCGCAGCGCACCACTCCTTGCCGCCACTTTGTCCCGTTCTTTCCCCTCTTCCGTGGTTAATTCCTCCAGAGAGGGAACCCTTGGTGTGCCCCTCCATCGGCCTGTCTCTGGAATTTCGGACTGAGCCCGCGGCTTCTTAGAGAGTGTCTTTTAGAAATGGTCTGTCTGATGCTATTTCTGGTATTTTGCCCTGGCCCGGTGCCCTCCCCGGGAGGGAGAGAGCACGCTTCGGCCAGCCCTGAGTGCTACCGAGAGAGAGTAGTGAACCCCACCTTGGTCCTGTTAAGCTCGGAGATTTTTCCCTCTGGGACCAGAGAGGAGATGCTGGGGGTGGGGCTTTGTCCATTCCCGCTGGGAAACAGGATTAGTAAGCCTTCCCCAAACCGAAGAAAAGGAGCCGCTTTTGAAATGATCCAGGAGAGAAACGGGAGGCCAGCCCTGCTGAATTGTGCCTGACTTTAGATAGTCGGTTCGCGTGTCACGGGTCGTTAGGGTGCTTTGACTGTGAGACTGGTGACCAGTGGATTCGGTGGCCGCGAGCTGGACCCCTACCAGCAAGGAAACGGGCGTGGTCACCGGACGGTGACCCGTGACCCATGGCAGAGGCGGGGGCTGGAGCTCCTGTGCTTGGGTCCACCAGGAGCCCTGGATCTGTAGCTTCTCTGTGGTCTGTGGCAGCCACAGACACAGCTTGGAGGGAAAGGATCCTTAGGATAAACAATTGCTGTTGACAACAAAACAATCGGTGGTTTCTTTGTGCTTGGGGAGCACTTTCCCCGGACAGCGGCTGGCTCCCGCCCGCGCGGGCTCATTCCTGGCTCACTGAATTGCAGATGCCTCCTGCGGGGGTGGGGGTGGGGGCAAGGGGGAGGGGCGTAGGTGGGGGGCGGAGTCCCTGGGGCAATTAAAGAAAAGCTGAGAGGCGGGGTCATTTGGATTTGGGCTGGGTGGGGTCGCAAAATTGTCATGCCCCCCCTTCTGAACAAAACAGATGCTAGCGCTGCGAGGGCCCTGGGGAACCCCACTCCCAAGGCCTGGGTGAGACGTCTCCTCTCCGCGTCCCTTGAGACCTCCCAGAGGTTGTCCCGGGACCCCCTTCCTTGTCCCCAGGGAGGTGTGGGACGGGTGGGGTCCTCTGTGCTCGAAGGCATCCCCCTGGAGTCGTCGAAAGACCGTTTTCCAGGCTGGCTGGTTTTCCCCCGATGAAATGTCCTTACTCGTGTGGTCAGTTGTGCAAAGCCCCCCTGGTGTTCTTCCCCAGACGGCACGGGGCTCCTCGGGCGCTTGAGCTGCCGGCAGCACTTGGGAGCCGACCGGCACCGGGGTCGGGTGGGGAGCCGCACCTGCTGGGGGAGCAGAGGGGAGTGACGCGTTGCCAGTGGGGCTGTTCCCGGCACGGATGAGCTCGGCGATCAGAAGTCACCCTGGTTTTAGGTACTGTGCCCTTGAGGCAAAGGGAAGAAAACACTTTATTTGCAGAGTAGCCCAGAGCCTCAGTTAATGAGAAATTCCACCTTGAGGTCGCTGACTTTGTTCTCAGAATCCGCACTGGTTATCAGTCAGGCTTGGGCGGAGAGCTCATCTCTGGACGTCCCGCGGGCAGACGACCCTCCCTGCTTTCCGCCGCCCCCCTCCTCGTAACACCCGAGCCGTCCGCTCCCCCTACCTGTGGGCCGGGAGGGCCCCCCCCCCCCCCCCCCCGGCTGCTTTCCCACTTCAGGGGGGTCTCTGGGCAGGACACAGGCCGCAGGGCCCCAGGGACACATACCGGGAGGGGCGGGGCGGGGCGGGGCGGCAAGCCAGCCACTTCAGAGGAAAATAAAAGCAATGGGATCAGACAAGTTCTAACCAACTCTTAACCAACTAGGAGACAGCGGCTTCGGTGTCATGGCAGCTTGGGCTGCGTGGGCGTGGGGGCCGGCGGGACGCGGTAGGTAGGGGGAGCAGTGAGCGTTCGGAGGGGTGACGGTCCTGGGTTAGTGCAGAAAACTCATCTCCCCAGGAGGACGGCGGAAGAGATGGGCCCAGGGGTATCGTTTTCTCTCTTTAAATGACCAGCCTTGCCACGGCACCCGGCTGCTCCCTCGCTTGGGTGCCTGCGGAGCGCAGGCAGGGTTGGGGTCTGCCTCCGTGTGGGAGGGCCTGGAGGACCTTCCCAGTTTCCGCTGGAGGGAGCGAGAGCTCCTCAGCCCCACGCAGGGACTCCCCCTCCCCACCCCCCCAGGCAGCACTGCACTCTCGTGGGCTCATTGGCCGTTTAACCAGAGTGCTAAGCCGGCCTGCTAACTCAGTTTTGTTCTCCAGTAATCTCATCTCCACTCCCGATACGTGGGTCACTGGTTCCTGAGGCCACTGGGATTCTTTATGCTCCTCGAGTGTGTTCCAAACCAGGTCCTCCACCTTCTCCGGGGCGCTCCCCCAGCATCGATGAGGGGCCCCCCGCTGACTCCCAGTAGAGATCGAGGGCATCCTTTCTAGCCCTCCCCTCCTTCCCCCTCAGTCGTCAAGTCCCCTCCTGCTCGCTCTCTCTGTGCCTGCAGAGGCCGCGGCCCCCTCCAGCGCAGGTGCTCAGGGCAGGCGGATCTTGGGCGCTGCTGTCGTTGGCGAACAGTGTGATCGGGGTTCCTCGTCGCCAGCGGGCCCTCCTCCTAAGTGTTTGTGATGCCCGGCAGCACGAAGTCTCAGAGGGGAGCTCCGTCGGTCAGGACAGTGTGGGCCTCCCCCGTCAGGCTTGCGCGTGAGGGCAGGTGCGTCTGGGCCCTGGAAGAGCCCCTGCGGCGGGTTCGGGGTTGCTTGTGCCAGAACCTGCCCTTTGGGGGCATCCCTGGGGCCACCGCGGCCTGCTGCATGTGTGGCCGTGTGCCGATGCCAGACCCGCTCGGTTCCCGAGATGCAAGAGGGCGCATCTGGCATGTGGTTCCGGACCTTTCCTTTAGGAGCTGATTAGAAAGCACGTTCCCCGGCACACGCCTGCGACCCAGTCTCCAGGAGAAACAGATCCCCTTCTTTTTATTGGGTACGTTTGACGTCGTGTAAAATTAAAGTGCTGCCCCCGGAGTGGTAGTTACTGGTAATATCACATACTTACTGTCTTGATAGAGTAGCCTGTGTTTATTCACCTGCATGTGGCCGTTTTCACTCTCGTGACAAGTTTGTACCCTTCAACACCGGCAGTGTTGTCCCCCCGCCCTCTTTCCCCTGGCCACTGCCATTTTATTCTTTTCTAGATTCCACGTATAAGTGATAGCACGCAGTACTTTCTCCATCGGGCTTACCTCGCCGAACGGAATGTGCTCGAGGCCGTCTCTGTTGCTGCAAATGCCGGGAGAGCCTTCCTTCTCATGGCTCAGTGATTGTCATTGTGTGTGCGCACCGCACCTTTTGGTATCCATTCATCCGCCTATGGGCATTGGGGTTGTTTCCGGGTCTTGGCTGTTGTGAACAATGCTACGATGAACGCGGGTGTGCAGATCTCTCGTGGAAATCTTGTTTCGTTGCCTTTGGGAACCCTCCCGGGTGCCCGGTCGCCGCCCTGTGTGGCAGTTCTATTTTAACTTTTTGGAGGAACCTTCATCTTGTCGTCCACAGTGGCTGAATCAATTTACATTCCCGCCAAGAGTGTGTAAGGACTCCCCTTTCCTCCACAGCCTCTCCGGCACCTGTTTCTGTCTCTCTGGCGTCCTCGATGCTGGCCATTGTGACTGGTGCGAGGAGATAGCTCGCTGCGGTTTTGATTTGCATTTCCCTTACGTGAGCGATACTCAGCATCTTCTCATGGGCCCGTTGGCCATGATGATGTCCTCTTCGGACAAATGTCTGTTTACTTCTTCTTCCCATTTTATTTATTTTTAAAAAGATTTTATTTATTTGACAGAGAGAGATGACAAGTAGGCAGAGAGGGGGAAGCAGGCTCTTCGCTGAGCAGACAGCCCGATGCGGGGCTCGATCCCAGGACCCTGAGATCATGACCTGAGCCGAAGGCAGAGGCTTTAACCCACTGAGCCACCCAGGCGCCCCTCCTTCTGCCCCATTTTAAATTTTTTAGATTTTTTTCTTTAATTCAGGTGTGTTTATTTGTTTCTTATTTTGGATATTAACCTCTATCCATTAGGTGGTTTGCAAGGTTTTCCTCCCGTGCTGGAGGCTTTCATTTTGTTCCTTGTTTCTTTGGCCGCGCAGAAGCTTCTGAGTTGGATAGAGTCTCGTTCGCTGATTTTTGTTTTTGTGGTTCGTGCTTTGGGTACCATGTTCTAAAAGATCATCGCCAGGATGGATACTGATGAGCTGCTTCCAACATCTTCTGCTAGTTTCATTGTGACCGGTCTTGTTTTTAGGCTTTTGATGCACATTGAGTTAATTTCTGGGTGCAGTGTGAGATCGGGGTCCCACGTCATTGTCCCGCGTGTGTTTTTCCAGTTTCCCAAGTGGCAGGTGTCAGGAAGAGTCTCCGGTCCCTGTTGGGTGTCCGTGCCTCCCTGGTCGAGCAGGAGCTGACCGCAGAAACAGAGGAAGGTCTATAGGAACGCCAGGATGGCTTATGTGGGCCGTTCCCGTGTGTAGTGGTTTATTTTAAAGTTGGCCGAGGGGCACTGAAGCTTGGTCTGTCCGGCGGCTCTCGGACTCGGCTCGGTCCTCATTTGGGGCCGGGTGATTCTTTGCCTGGGAGCGCTCTTACGCGCCATGGGACGGCGAGCAGCATCTCTGGCCTCCCCCCACTGGATGCCAGGGGCACCCCGCGCCGTGACACCCCAGACGTCCCAGACCTTGCTCCGTGTCCCGGGAGGCAGAGCCGCCCGTCCGCGAGCATCCTTGATGGACACTCAGGGATCTTGTCCCCGTGACACCAGCTGTGCAGCTTCCTGGCAGATGCTCATGAGACCCCCAGCCGCAGCGGCGGGGCGTGTGGGCTGAGGGACTGAGATCTGTCCCAGCAGCCGGCGCCCATGTGGGAGCAGGGCCTGGGAGTCGTCGGCTCAGCCAGCTTTCCGGGTGCGTCCGACCGTGTCTCGTTTTGACGACCACCGACCTCGAAGGCCCGTGATCAAGCCCCGCCCTCATGCGACTCAGCCCTTCTTCCTGACATGCTCTGGGACTTTTGCCCCATGATGCTGTCACAGACCAGGATACGGGGACTCTAGGCTGTAAGTCCACAACCTCACCAGGTGTGACCTTGGACCTGGGGCCGGCACACTGTGGGGGGCTCTGCAGCCACAGCCGTGTGGCTTGAGCGGGGGACACTGGGACGCGGACAGACACTTGCACACCAGCGTGTACGACGTACAGCTTTATGCACAGTAGCCCGAAGCTGGAAACCACCCACGTGTCCTTCGTCAGACGAGTGGGTACATAAGGGGCACGTGTTCCTGCAGCGGGGTAGCATGCAGCCCTAAAGAGGGCCGGGGCCTGGACGCGCACCTGGCGTGCAGCTGCACCGCGAGCACGATGTGCTGAGCACAGAGGACAGACGCCGCGGGACGGCGCTCCTGGGAGATGCGCAGTCACGTCTGTCCAGACAGGAGGGCGAGCGGGGCCCCAAAGACGGGGCTCCCACTGCACGGACACGGAGGTCTTGTTGGGCCGATGAACGAGGTTTGGGTGTGGAGCGTGGAGACGGCCGCACAGCCCTGTGAGTGTACGTGATGCCTCCGAATTGTACACCTACGCGTGGTTGTATTTTACTACAACTAAAACGGTGGTTTTAGAAGAAGGAGGCTTTGCCGACTGACGAGCCACCGAAGTGAATGTGGGGCTGGATTCAGGGGAGCTTGGGCCGTTCGGAGTGCTGGGCTTCCCAAGGGCGGCGACTGGGGGTCCTCGGGTGGATGCTTTGTCTCACAGAAACTTCTCTTCCGTCGTCCCAGGACACGGGATCGCCGGCATTGGCCGCCTCGTTCGGTGACCCCAGCGCGCACCGGCTCAGGGCTGCTTCTGGGTTTTCGGACCATAATTAGCGCTACTGTCCCCCCTCCCCCCAGGGCACAGAAGTGCCTGGATAGCTGGATGGGGGACCTCGGGAGGCCCCGGATGGGATCACACGACGTCCCTGTGGGTCACTTTCTCCTCCCACGGAGCTGGTGGCCTCCGGGCCGCGGGCACTCTCCTCCCCGGGGGCTGGGGAGCCCCACGCACATCTCACGTCTTTCGGCTTTTTCAGGGAGCGCGGGGAGCTTCTGGAAGAAGCCAAGAAGATGGAGATGGCCAAGTTCCGCTACATCCTGCCCGTGTACGGCATATGCCAGGAGCCCGTGGGCCTGGTCATGGAGTATATGGAGACGGGCTCGCTGGAGAAGCTGCTGGCGTCCGAGCCGCTGCCGTGGGATCTGCGCTTCCGCATCATCCACGAGACGGCCGTGGGCATGAACTTCCTGCACTGCATGGCCCCGCCCCTCCTGCACCTGGACCTCAAGCCCGCGAACATCTTGCTGGACGCCCACTACCACGTGAAGGTAGGACGCGCCCGGCGCCGCGGGGAGGTCACGGTGCTCGGGGGACAGGCACTCGAAGCCAAGGCCTCCGTCAGCACAAGGACTCTAGCGACCCCCAGTCCTCTCGTGGGCCGTATAAGCCCCTCAGAGCGCGTAGCAGGGAAATGGACCCTTATGCACCCAGTCACTCCCCGAGATCCTGGAGCAGGAGTCTGAATTCTGGGCACCCTGGAAAAAAGGGCTTACGGGGTTGCGGACTCGGGTCTTGCCAGAGGTGTCCCGAAATCCGGTTAGGAGTCAGCCCGTGGGCGCGCTGTGGGTGGGCTGTCTCCACGGGACCGTGGCCCCGAGGTGACGGCCGCACCCCCTTTCCTGGTCTCCACGGGACCGCGGGCCCCGAGGTGACGGCCGCACCCCCTTCCGTGGTCTCCGGGATGGCAGTGGTGGGATATGGGGGTCGTCCGGAACGGCGGCTGGCACAGGAAGAGGCTGTGAAGGGGGCTCATTCTGTCCTCATCACGCCAGGCCGCTGAGGTCTGTTTATGTAGAAACTGGGGTAAGTTTATGAAACACAGAAAAGCACGAGGGATAATCGAGCTTAAAGCCAGGTACCAGCCACCTGGAGTTACAGTTTGTAACGTTGTTGGGTTTCTACTCTTTGAATATGTCTCTCCTTTGGAGGGCCTTCGTGTCCAGGTTCCTGTCCTGGACCCCAGGGTGGGACCTACGTCGTGGGTTTTCTCCACGTGGTGACACACGCTCGCTCGGGAGGCCCGGGGCTGTGCGCTGGCCTGTGGGACGGGCTTGCCACCGCGCCCTCCCTGCACCGGCCCCAGAGTGCGGGGGACAGTACCCCGCAGCAGGTGCCCCACAGGCCGCCCACCGGGCGGGGGAGGGGGTACTCACGGAGCTCCAGCCAGGGGTGGGGGCGCCCCGGGGGGGCTTGGGGTCTGCAGAGAGGACCAGGCTTCCAGCTGGCAGGAGGTGGGGGCACAGGCAGAAAGGGCATGGAAAATTCTCGGTTTCTGAGTGGGAGGCTAAGTTAGAGGAGGGGAGGGGCTGCTGCGGAGCGGGAGCGATGGAAGGCTGTGGGGCGCGGGCCTTCCTTGGGGAGGCCGCTGCTGGGTGCTCCCCAGGTAAGCAGCTCCTAGGGGGCAGCCCCCACCCCCAGCTGTCACCTGGGGGGTGGGGTCCCCCTCTGTGTGGTCGTGAGGGGTCAGAGGTGATGCCCGAGGACGAGGAGACGGCGATGCTGTCGGCGCGGGTGGCCAGATGGTCGTTTTCGGCCCCCCAGGGACGCCGACCTTCGTCCCGGGAGCGTGCCCAGTGCTGGGTGCACAGTAGACACTTAATGCTTGCTCCGCGGGGGAACGGGGGCCCTTCTCCGCGTGTCGCGCTGGGGGCTTGCACTCCCGGCAGGTCGTCCTGCTTTAGCTCCGAGCTTCCTCCGTTTGAACACGATTTTTCTCCCTGTCCCCATGTGCACGCTGGCTCGGCAGCTGGGTGCTGATGGCCGTTTAGGGGTGAGGTTCCTCACGGAGCCCGGTGGGTCCCAAGGAGGCACGGGCGACGGGGACGAGAGCGGCTGAAGCCGGGACCCCTCCCCCAGCACCCTGAAAGGCCCCGGCGCTGGGGGGGGGGCTGCTCTGCTGTGACCACCGCTCAGCCCCCAACAGACAGGTTGTGTTCACATCTCACATTTCCTGACTCCCCGAAGTACGGCGCGGAGTGTTTGAGCTTCCACGTTGGCCGGGAGCTCCATATTGACGAATCGGCCCCCAGATTTTGGGGCGGTTTGCAATCTGCGATGATCTGGGATGGTAAGACTTGAATCTGGAATCTTGAAATGAGATCATGAGTTGTCAGCCTCCCCCGCCCCTCGGGCCCCTCAAGATGGCCTTTCCGTGACAGCGGGGGTGACCTGGGCTCACAATTCGGCGCGACAGCCTACTTCGCAAAGTGCGTTCAAGAGACTTATATTAAATTAATACTCGCGTTAGTGTGAACTAAATGAAATACCAAGGGAGCAAGCCCATTTGAAGTGACAACGAAATAGCTTCATTTATTGTTACTGTTTTGTTTGTTTGTTTGTTTTGTTTTTAAATAAGCTCCATACCCATCCTGGAGCTTGAACTCATGACCGAGATCAGGGGTCCCATCCCATCCATGCCCGCTCAGCTAGCTGGGCGCTCCCTGAAACGGTTTCAAGTCACAGGCTCCTTCTGGTCCGGTTTGCCCGGATCAGACCGAATCCAGAGGGACTGTGAGGGTCCGGGGTCCTGGGGCCTCTCTAAGCCCTGAGCAGGCCCCCCTCCGTGGTCTCCTCCCGCTGGGCCCAGGAGGAGAAGGGCCCAAGTCCCGGGGGCCCCTGTGAGCACCGAGCAGCACTGAGGCAGATGCTGAATGTGAAAGTGCGTTTGCAAATTATAGGGCACCTGCCGTATACACGAAAGGTGCTGGGATGGCCTGGGCCCCAATGTCCGGGATCAGGCAGATAGGCCCTGGGCAGGCCAGGCGGGAAAGGGCGAGAGGAGAAACCCCGTGGGGGGTGGGAGGAAGGCGGCGCAGAGGGTCAGCGGAGAGAATTCAGATTTCTGATCTGCATGTTGATGCCGTAGCTTTTACGTGGAACTTAAGCTTATTTTCTTACACCAAGGACATTTTGAGGTGGCTGGCTGTACCTGCAAACAGCAAAAATGCAGAAATGAAGGGCAAGGTCTTGAGCCTTGAGCGGGGTGGGGGGCACGGAGTGAGACCCCTGGACCCCAGTGGGCCCCCACTTCCGAACTTAAAAGTTTCAAGCGGCTAAGAGCTGGACCTGAGACATCTGCACTCGTGGACTTGGAGAGGTGCCAGGCCCGGCTCTGTTTCGGACCCGAGCGGCTTTGTGGACGGGCAGGACAAGGCAGTGGGTGGGGAGTTTCTGGAAGGCCGACAGGGGCAGCGTGCGGCCGAGGGCCCAGCAAGGGCCAGGCCAGTCGTCCTGGCATGGCCCCATCCTGCCCCCGTTCTATCCCATCCGCCCCCCACAGGTGTGGTCCCAGAGCCCTTGCAGGATCAGGTGACCAGGCGTAAAGTCGCCCTGTGTTCAGTGGTGCCGACGCCAGGCCGTGGGCTCCCCTCGAGGGCACGCAAGCCCAGAAGTCAGGCCCGACTCAGCCCCATTCCCTCTCCCTCCATCTGTGCGTTTGAGGAGGGGCCCTGGAGTTCATTGGAAGGCTTCACAATAATTCGTAAGCCTTAGAAGAGACCGTAAAGGGGACAGTTTTCCATGTGGGTCCTCAGTCCCTTCGTGCCAGTGAGTGTGACCCGAGCCCACATGCGGCGCTCCAGCCGGCGTCCACGGGTCCTGATGGACACAAGCGGGCGCTAAGCTGCAGGGAGGAGGTGACGCCTTCCCCCCCTCACCATGGAGTCCCCTGAGCTTCCTGAGCTCTCCGGACACCTTGGCCCAAAGGAGAGGAGAAGGCGGAGGTGTGGGGCCTGCGTAGCTGGGGTCCCGGTGCTCCTTCAGGTGGACGGGCCCTGCACCAGGAGGAGACGCGCGTCAGGCCTTTTACGTGGATGCTTTATGTTTGGGGAAGGGGCCAGCGGCTGTGTTGATTGCACGCCTTCCAGGTGCAGGACAGGATGCCCCCTCGAGGTTGCGTGGCTTGTGTTTTGTTTGCTTTAAAGGGCGTCCGTCTTTAAAGTTCCCTTTAAAGAACGTGCTGCCACCTGCCCGCCTCCCCAGCCGGGCCTTGGCATGACCGGCGGCCTCGCTCTTCACGTGTCATCTGAAACCCTGAAAACCCAGAGACTCGCTCTGTTCCTTTGGGCCAGTTCCGGCCCCGGTGGCAGGTTTAAGATCATAATCTCCTTGAGTTCTGCTCCCAGTGAATTCCTTCCTTAAAGCGTAATCTTTTCCCTGCGCGTCGTCCGGCTCCCGGTGGCTGGGACTGGGTTCTTCTGAAGAACCTTCCGGTCTTCCCTGGAGGAGCAGGAGGCGGGCCCTCCTGTGCGGTTCCGCATGCACCTGCAGGGCAGGCAGCGTCCTCGGGGACAGAGCCCTGCGGAGGGGGGGGCTTGCCAAAGCCCCCAACCGGCAAACCCCGCCTCCCCCTCCCCCCCCCAGCCCAAGCTTGCTGAGCCCCGCCTCCTTGCCCAGCTGACCTCCTTGCTGAGCCCCGCCTCCTTGCTGAGCCCCACCTCTGTGCCCAGCTGGCCTCCTTGCCGAGCCCCGCCTCCTTGCTGAGCCCCACCTCTGTGCCCAGCTGGCCTCCTTGCCGAGCCCCGCCTCCTTGCTGAGCCCCGCCTCCGTGCCCAGCTGGCCTCCTTGCCCAGCCGGCCTCCTTGCCCAGCCGGCCTCCTTGCCGAGCCCCGCCTCCTTGCTGAGCCAGCCTCCTTGCTGAGCCCCGCCTCCTTGCTGTGTTGCAGATTTCCGATTTTGGGCTGGCCAAGTGCAACGGGCTGTCCCACTCCCATGACCTCAGCATGGACGGCCTGTTTGGCACCATCGCCTACCTCCCTCCGGAGCGCATCCGGGAGAAGAGCCGGCTCTTCGACACCAAGCACGACGTGTACAGGTGTGTGACGGGTGTGCGAGCGGCCCCGGCCGGGGCTCTGCACCTGGAGTCCTCCGACCCCGAGCGCCGGCCTTCCCAGGGGCTGCGGTCCCATCCCACGTTTAGTCCCAGTGAAAGTGTTCGGGGTTTTTAGCTGGGGGGGTCCAGGCTGCCCCTGGTGTGCGACACGCGGTCCCCTGCGAGTGTGGCCACCGGCGGGGGTGGGGAGCGCTCATGGCTGGGGCCTGTGAGACAGTAACCAGACAGGCTCCGCTCGGGGAGAGCTCTGGGGTTTTCGTGAAATGTGGGTGAGTGTAGCCGGTCCGCGAAAGGAGGCGCTGCCCTCAGTGCGCCGTGTGTCTCTCCAGCGAGGACGCGGGCTCCTGCCTGGGCCCCTCTGGCTCAGGACCTTACTCTCCTGACGTCACTTACTCTCCTGACGTCACTTACCTCGGACAGAGGAGCGCAGACTCGCCGCGGGCTGTCCAACACCAGCACCGGTGCGATTTAGGTCCTCCGGAATAATGCCCGCGGCGTCGGTGCCTGCCTTTTCCAAACTGCAAAGGTCTTACTCACCCAGACATGTTGGAGGAGAAAAGGGGGACGGAGGGAGGGCGCGGCCAAGCCCCTTGTGGTGGCTCCTGGCTTACGCTTGCTGACCGTGACCCTGAGCCCCTGAGCGCGGAGCCTCCCCTTCTTGCCGCGGCCCGCGCCTGGGGTCCGGGCAGCCTTGCCTGACCGTCCCCCTCATGTGTGCGTTCTGCCGGCCCTGAGCCATCCATCCGTTGTCAGCGGCACGGTGGGGCCAGGCCCAGCTCGTAGAGTCTGGGGACAATAAGGTTCTCTGTTTTGGAGTGGAGAGTTCCAACTTTTGAACTGGCAGACTTTTCAGTGGAGAATTTTGTGCCTCTCTGTTCATAGCCACTCTCCACTCCGTGCAGGGTAGTAGCTCAGGACTGGGGCTCCTGGTGTTGTTTATTTTATTTTATTTTATTTTATTTTATTTTATTTTATTTTATTTTATTTTATTTTATTTTATTTATTTTATTATTTTATTTTATTTTATTTTTTAAAATGTATTAGATTGTGCTTTTTGGGGGGTTATATTCATATTAATTTTGTACACTGTAGAGAGAGGAGTGGGGGGAGAGAGAGAGTGTATATATAATTTCTACCAACCAAGAAAGGGCCCCAGCAAGGTCAGCTGGCCTGGCCCTCGTGTCCCCCCAGCCCTGTGAGACGTCCCAGCGAGCAGGCTACTCGCCCGGTCTGGAGCCGGCGCCAGCGTCTTGTGCCCTGTGCCCTGTGGCTGCCGGAAGACGGAGGGCAGTTGGGCAGACACAGGCCCCCCTCCCCAGGAGCCGACGGTCCAGCCGCAGAGTGGCGTTCCTGTCCTCTGGGGGCCCCCGTGCTGTTGGGCGGCATGAGGCCACGGGGCAGGCTCGTGTCCGGCGGGCGGCACCTGACGTCGCGGCCACCGGCCTGCTGCGCTCTGCGGGAAGAACACCCGTTTCCCGAGCCCGTGGAGAGCGTCTCGGCGCCCGCTCTCCCCCTCCCTCTCCCACTCCCTCGCTTCTGAAGCGGCTGGAGTGGTTTCCTTCCAGCTCATCGCTGTCGCCGTGCGGCGGAGCCTCTGGCTCGCAGAGACTGACCGGGCCGATTTGCCTTCCAGCTTTGCCATCGTGATCTGGGGCGTGCTGACACAGAAGAGACCCTTCGCAGGTGAGTGGGCTTGGCTTTGGGGCGCGCCTCCATCAGTCCGGGGTCGGTGGGGGGGCGCCGTGTGCGGTCCTGGCTCCGTTGACGCTGTGCCTGCGACCCACATTCCCACAGGTTCCCACGGGGCTGGGGGGCTGCTCTGGGCCACAAAGCCGGTGGGACCATCCTGGGGGGCCATGGGGGCCCCGCTCCTTCCCAGCCGGCACGTCCTCATGGGGCCCCACGGCCCGCGCTGCAGGCCTCTCTGTGTGGAGACAAGCGGTGTCACCGCGCAGCTCACGGGCGGGGAAGGCGGCCACTCAAAGGGCTCTGTTCGGTGGATTTCTGCTTTTAGGTACCAGATAGTTCTTGTGTGTGTGTGTGCGTGGGATGTAATACACATGACATGAAACGGCCTTTTATCCCTTTAAAGTGTCTGATTCAGGGGCATCAGGTGCATTTGCTGCTGTAGAGACGCCCCCAGTGCCTAGTCCCAGAATGTTCTCAACCCTAGAAGGACCCCCACGGGTCCCCCGTGGTCTCAGTCCCCCATGGTCTCAGTCCCCCGTGGTCTCAGTCCATGTGGTCTCAGTCCCCCGTGGTCTCAGTCCGTGTGGTCTCAGTCCCCCGTGGTCTCAGTCCGTGTGGTCTCAGTCCCCTGTGGTCTCAGTCCGTGTGGTCTCAGTCCGTGTGGTCTCAGTCCCCCGTGGTCTCAGTTTGCCACGGTCTCAGTCCCCTGTGGTCTCAGTCCGTGTGGTCTCAGTTCCCCGTGGTCTCAGTCCCCTGTGGTCTCAGTCTGTGTGGTCTCAGTCCTCCGTGATCTCAGTTTGCCACGGTCTCAGTCCCCCGTGGTCTCAGTCCATGTGGTCTCAGTCCCCCGTGGTCTCAGTCCGTGTGATCTCAGTCCCCCGTGGTCTCAGTCTGTGTGGTCTCAGTCCCCCGTGATCTCAGTTTGCCA
>CM052799.1:192681215-192752784 GCA_028533885.1 Nasua narica
CCCGTGGTCTCAGTCCATGTGGTCTCAGTCCCCCGTGGTCTCAGTCCGTGTGATCTCAGTCCCCCGTGGTCTCAGTCTGTGTGGTCTCAGTCCCCCGTGATCTCAGTTTGCCACGGTCTCAGTCCCCCGTGGTCTCAGTCCATGTGGTCTCAGTCCCCCATGGTCTCATTCTGTGTGGTCTCAGTCCCCCGTGGTCCCAGTCTGTGTGGTCTCAGTCCCCCGTGGTCTCAGTTTGCCACGGTCTCAGTCCCCCGTGGTCTCAGTCCATGTGGTCTCAGTCCCCCGTGGTCTCAGTCCGTGTGGTCTCAGTCCCGCGTGGTCTCAGTTTGCCACGGTCTCAGTCCGTGTGGTCTGGTGACACGCCACTCTGGCCTGTGGTCGTCTGATGGACACGCCACCCAAGGCCAGGTGCGTGCCACAAATGTCAGGAGTCAAGGCCTGCGTGCTTTATTGCTTGGGATGTAGGAGAGTTCACGGTACGGGAGCGAAAGGCGTTTCTGGAAGCCTTTCCATCCGTTTAGCAGCAGAGAGTCTAACAGGTGCTTACTTTGGTTCCATTCAGAGGGCCTGCTGGGGGTCGGTGTGTGTGATGGAAAGAACGTGTGGCTGCCGGAGAGCGCTGCCGCACGAGATCGAACGGGAAGGCGGCCCGAGCGTCCGGGGGGGATCCTGGCCGGCAGCGAGGACTTTGGGCCGGTTTTCCGCACCTGGCGACACGCGTCTCCTGCCTGGGCTGAGCTCCCTGCCGCGGTGTGCTGGGAACTGCGGGGGGCGGGGGGGGGGCGCGCTGGAACAGGGAGCTTGGGGTCCCGCCTGATGGACGTGCGGTTTTAGGCTGAGCAGAGAAAAAACTCTGGCTCACCGAGGGTCACCTTGGGCCCCCCGGTCCGTGACCAAGGCGATGATGATAGCAACGAGTCGACGTGCTCAGGAAGGTCGCAGAGGAGGACAGGTGGGGCCCCACGTCACGTACTGCGGGGGAAAGGCCCTCATTCACACCTCCCCAGACCTGAGCACGCTTGCAAGAGGCCAGGTGTCTTGGTTGCATCGCTGCGGCCAGCTCCCTGCACGGGCCCCCCGGGCCTGCACTTCAGCGTAGAAATCAGAGTTTCAGAAGGGTTTTGCATCATCACAGGGAGATCTGGGTTCACTTGGAGGCTGGATCACGTGACTTCACGATTTGTGAGTAGTGCCTCCCTTTGGCACGCACGGGCCACTTTGGAACGTGTCTCATCAGATAGTTTTCTTCTTTGAACCCCGTTTTCCTTTGAGTCGGATGCCCAGGAAGATGTTCCCTGTGATACGGGCTCTGGTTCCATCTGGTACGTCGTAGGGAGTTTCTAAAACCCGGAAAAGGGAGCGCAGACGTGCCTTGGCGGAGCAGGGATTAGAGAGCACTCCGTGCTTTGCAAAGGAGATGAAGCGTTCCCCTGGGTGCCAGCATGGGGGTGCCTTCGGTGCTGCGCCCCCCTCCTCCTGAAGGGGAAGCCGACGGCCCCCAGCCCCATGGAGCCGCCCTGACTTGCCCGCTTCTCCTTTGCAGATGAGAAGAACATTCTGCACATCATGGTGAAGGTGGTGAAGGGCCACCGCCCAGAGGTGCCGCCCGTGTGCAGGGCCCGGCCGCGGGCCTGCGGGGCCCTCCTGCGCCTCATGGAGAGGTGCTGGCACGGGGACCCCCGCGAGCGGCCCACCTTCCAGGGTGAGTGTCCGGGGCTCCCCGGGACCTGTCCGTGACTGTTGTGCTGGGGTCCTGGGAGGGAGGAGACACAGGTGCGTGGACAGGCTGGCCGCTGGCCCGGGGCCCTGCAGCACTGGGGGCCGGGTTGGGGCATCCAGCACTTGGGGGACAGCTGTAGCCGTCCACCCCAGCCATAGCCTGTGGCCGTCTTGCTGCCCGGAGGGGCCCGTGCTCGGTGCTGTGAGTTCTGGTTCCGCTGTGTGTCTTAGAGGACTGGTGGGACCACTCCCCTGGGGCTTTCTTTGCATTTCCCTTGGGGTCTTGTGCCCCTGGAATGCATGTGTCTTTGCGGTAGGAAAGTGATTCTGATGTAATTCGGATTCATTGTTACATTGGAAGCACGTCGGGGAGACCATAGTGGCCTCACCTGCCGGGCGCCGGCCGCCTCGGCCATTGTGGGCACGCGGGCTGCTGGCTCTGGCCAGCGGGAGTCCCCGGGGCAGGCCTCTCTGGGAACCTGGAACGCCGTGGGTCCTACTTGGAGTCTGGCGGACCCTGCTCGTGGAGGCTGATGGGGGGGCCCACGCGGGGGCTGTGGGGGCTAGCTTGGGAGGTCCGTCGGGCCAGCGGCCCTGGAAGCCGTGGTGCCCACCAGTCCCCTGGGCTGCTGCCTCTCCTGTCCCCACCTGAGGTCACATGCTTCCGTGGTGAATGTGGAAGCCATTGCCCGAGTGACATGCTCTATTCTGTTTTCTCCCCAAAAGAAATCACTTGTGAGACTGAGGAGCTGTGTGAGAAGCCGGACGGGGCCGTGAAGGAGCCGGCCCGGGATCTGGACGCGAAGCAGCCGCTGGAGCCCGAGAACCCGGTAACGGCCACCTTCCTAGACGTCATTTCTCCGGGGCCCCTCTCCTTTCTGCAGGCTCCCCGGCCGGCCTGGCCCGGCCCCTTAGCTCACCCGGCACGTGGAGCCCGGTCCCAGGCCCTTCCAGTTGTGCTCGGGAGCGAGCCCTGGGGCCCCACGTTCAGGGGCAGGAGGGCAGGTCGCATGGCCGGCCTGGCGGCCCCGGGTGCCATTCCTGCCCAGCTGCATCCTGTCCCCCTCCTGTCTGTGGTTCAGAATGGACAGTGTGGGCCCGCACTCGACACCGGAGGGCCACTGGTCGGAAGCTCTTTGAGCAGGGGGAGCAGAAGGCCCGTGTGGGCCCCATTGGCGGTGGAAGGGGTCTGGGGCCGGCTGTCTCCGTCCCGGACTTAGACATCTGTCCCCTTTGTGTGTGCCGCTCGTACCCGGCTTGTTCTCGGACAGCCGCACAGGTTACGCGAGTTCAGTGACGGACTCCAAGGGTGGGGTCGCCAGGCCACGGTGGCGAGGCCGTGCAGACTCGGCGCGGGGAGCCTGATGCGTTCTCTGGGGTCGGGCCATGCGCCCCAGGCTGTCCGTGTGAGGCCGGGAGAGGAGGACGTGTCCAAGGCGTGCCCACTGTCTGAACATAGAGGGGCGTGTGGGGAGCAAAGGTGCCTGGGGGCGGCGGCCTGGCCACCAGTAGGGAAGAGCGAGGCACCCACTCGGCGTGGCTGTGCACCGAGCCACCGTCAGAGCAGATCTGCGGTTCCCCAGGAGAGGAGGACCGGGGACCGGTGGGCTTGGGTCGGGAGGAGTCGGGAGCCACCCTCGGCCCTATTGCTCCCCAGAAAGCCGCCTTTCCGGAAGCCCGGTAGGGACGCCCTCGAAGAGGCCCCGTGGGTGCACGAGGACTTCACCAGCCCCGCCGTCGCTGGGGCCGGGTCGCCCCTCGCACTTGCCCCCATGCGGCCCCCCAGCCCCCCGCGCACGGCTCGCAGGAGGGGGCCCAGCCCCTGCCCCGTGTCTTTCCTTCCTCACCCATGCCGGCCGGCCTGGCACTCGGGCTGCACACGCTCCCCCCGCCGCCCCGGCCGCCCAGCCCCACGGGCTTCCCGACCGTCCAGTCTGTCCCGGCTGGCAGTGTGTCGTGCCTGGTGGGCCCCACACGCAGTCCTTGGGCTTCCCGGCTGCTGTGCTCGTGGCCGCGGGGGGCTGCCTGGGGACCCAGTGCCCCGCCCCCTCCTCGGCCCCGCCCCTGTCCCGCGTGGCTCTCATTCACCCCCTCTGCCCGGTTCGCAGAAGCCCGCGTGCACGCCTCTGAAGCGAGCGTCGGCGCCGACCTTCGACAGCGACTACAGCCTGTCTGAGCTCCTGTCCCAGCTGGACTCGGGCACCTCCCAGCCCCTCGACGGCCCGGAGGAGCTCAGCCGCAGCTGCTCCGAGTCCCGGCTGCCGTCCGCCAGCAGCGGCAAGAGGCTCTCGGGCGTGTCTTCCGTTGACTCTGCCTTCTCCTCCAGAGGGTCCCTGTCCCTGTCGTTTGAGCGGGAGCCTTCAACGGGCGGTAAGCGAGGACCCCGTATCCTGGGGAGCCCCGTGCCGAGTGAGGGGCTGCGGGCAGACGGTGTGTGTGGAGTCTGTGCGTAGCTGAGAGGCGGGGCCCCCGGCGTCTGGACCCAGCTCTTTGTTTCCGTGTCCGGTAACCCAGCCGGCTCGCCGAGCCCAAATCCAGAGACGGGCTGGCTGAGCGGTGGGCCGAGCGGCTCTGTGGGCTGTCGCTTCCGAGTAAAGGGAGCGGGCCGTCCCCAGGCCGCGCACGAGGCCCCACCGGTTCCGAGCCCAGGTGAGGGTCTGACCTCGGCTTTGCAGAACCGAGTCCTGCCAAGCGAGGCCAGCAGAGGAATCGAACCCCACCCCCTCGAGAGCTCCCTCTTGCAGAGGCCAGCCTTGTAGCCCCTTTTCCTGAAACCTCTTTACTTTCTTATTTGTTTGCTCCCACTTATTTTAGCCACGCGTTGTAACGGGCGAGCTGCCCCTAGAGGTTTTAACACATCGGTCCCGTCCCATATCCCCTGTTGGGATGGGGTCCTTCCCGGTTCGATGGTCTTATATTTTTGTGTTAATTCTGATGGGCTTTCCTTCGGAAGGGGCTTTTTCCCTGCCCCGGCCCAAATGCTGGTCCCTTGGTGCAGGGGCTGGCGCCCCCCGCACGGGGAGAGGGACACGCAGCGCTGTCCTGCCCTCAGGGTGCTGCGGCCCCACGAGGCAAGTACAGACGGCCGCGGTCAGGGCGACGGTGGTTGGGGGTGGCCGAGCGCCCGGGGGCCGCGGGGAGAGTGCGGAGTCCAGCAGGCGGGGCGTCTGTTCTTCCTGGTGGATCAGGGCCTTCCTCCTGGAAGGGAGGGCTTTTCCTGCTTGCCGTGAGCCTCCTGGGATTTTTAGAGTGGACTCTTTGGGGCAAAAGAGGGTCTTCTGGATTGAGGAAATGCCTTACAGAGACACATCGGTGGGCAGGCCGCAGCTGGACAGCTTGGCGGGGTGATGAGAGACTGACTAGGTGAGAGATTCTGCGTCTTGGGGGAGGAACGTGTCCTAGAACTCTGGGTCTGATTCTCTTGGAGGGTCCCTTCCTGGCCTGGCTCCGAAGCCCGTGCAAGGACACGGATCCAGGCTGGGCGGACTGGGGGGGCTGCGTTTTCTTGAATTCCAGCCCCCCGCCCCATGCAGGTCCCCCAGGAAGAGTTTCACGGAGGGAGGGGTTCTTGCGCCACGCTAATGAGAACCCAGACACTGTGGTAGGACTCACATTTTCATCATGAGTAACAGTCTTTTTGAAATGGGAGGATTCAGTCCTTGGAGGATTATTTTAGGAAACTTTCCGATGTCTCTAGGACGAGAGGCTGCACTTGGAGGCGCCGCGGGTGGCCTCGGAGCAGTGCCCCCGGCCTGGGAGCCATCAGCTCTCGGGTAGACCGGGGACGCCGGCCTGGCCTCTACCTCTTTCCTTTTTCTCAGTGAAGGAAGCTTAGCGATCAGGGCCGCTTCTGAGCACACACGGCCGAGGTTTGCGTCCTTATCTAATGACGATCCTATAGGACGGTAGCGTGACTCTCACTTTGCCCTTGTACCAGAGAGGTCTCCCCACTACATGTGAAACCCGATAACACGGCCCCGCTGGCTCTCGAGTGATTGCGGGTGCACGGCGTCCCGGAGGCCGTCGGGGAGGCGGGGGCCACGCGGGGGCGCCAGCCAGGCCCCAGGAGCAGCCGGCGGGCTGAGCCTCGCCTCTCTCTCCCCGCAGATCTGGGCACGACCGACGTCCAGAAGAGGAAGCTGGTGGATGCCATCGTGAATGGGGACGCCAGCAGACTGATGAAGATCCTGCAGCCCCAGGACGTGGACCTGGTGCTGGACGGCGGCGCCAGCCTGCTGCACCTGGCCGCGGAGGCCGGGCAGGAGGAGTGCGTCAAGTGGCTCCTGCTCAACAACGCCAACCCCAACCTGACCAACAGGAGGGGCTCCACGCCGCTGCACGTGGCCGTGGAGAAGAGGGTGCGCGGCGTCGTGGAGCTCCTGCTGGCTCGTAAGATCAGCGTCAATGCCGCGGACGAGGACCAGTGGACGGCGCTGCACTTCGCGGCCCAGAACGGGGACGAGAGCAGCACTCGGCTGCTGCTGGAGAGGAACGCGTCTGTGCACGAGGTGGACTGCGAGGGCCGGACGCCCCTGCACGTGGCCTGCCAGCACGGCCAGGAGAGCATCGTGCGCATCCTGCTGCGCCGAGGCGTCGACGGGAGTCTGCCGGGGAAGGACGCCTGGGTGCCGCTGCACTACGCCGCCTGGCAGGGCCACCTGCCCATCGTCAAGCTGCTGGCCAGGCAGCCGGGCGTGAGCGTGAACGCGCAGACGCTGGACGGGCGGACGCCACTGCACCTGGCCGCCCAGCGAGGCCACTACCGCGTGGCCCGCGTCCTCATCGACCTGCGCTCCGACGTCAACGTCTGCAGCCTGCTGTCGCAGACGCCCCTGCACGTCGCCGCGGAGACGGGCCACACCAGCACCGCCCGGCTGCTCCTGCACCGGGGCGCCAGCAAGGAGGCGGCCACGGCGGAGGGCTGCACCGCCCTGCACCTGGCCTCCCGGCACGGCCACCTGGCCACCGTCAAGCTGCTTGTGGAGGAGAAGGCGGACGTGCTGGCCCGGGGGCCCCACCGCCAGACGGCGCTGCACCTGGCTGCCGCCGCCGGGCACACAGAGGTGGTGGAGGAGCTGGTCAGCGCCGACGTGCTCAACCTGGCCGACGCGCAGGGGCTCAGCGCGCTGCACCTGGCCGCCCAGGGCAGGCATGCCAAGACGGTGGAGACGCTGCTGAAGCACGGTGCTCTCGTCAACCTGCAGAGCCTCAAGTTCCAGGGCGGCCGCAGCCCCGCTGGCACACTCCTCCGGCGAAGCAAGACCTAGCCTGCCGCTCCCGGACGCCGGGGCCCCCGTGGGCTTCCTGTCCCGTTGCCACATTCCACTGTGGGGACGGAAGGACGCTGTGCCGGTCGGCGCCGCTCGCCGCGTGTGTGGCCCGGCGGAACGCTGACCGAGCTGGCCAGCGAGCGGCAGGTGGCTGCCGACTCTGGGTTCGCGAGGGGCATCCGCTCGGGCGTGTCCCCTTCTGAGGGCATTCGGTTAGAACACGCTCGACTGTCGACCCATCGCCCGATGCGCACTCCCGCCGTCCGACGGACGATGGTTCGGAATCATTTCGCTGTGCTCTGCGCTCCTCGCGGGGGCCCCTGGTGCCCGAGCCGTGGCCGGGAGCAGGTGCAGGAACCTTTCATCCTCAGACCCCACGCCAGGCAAAAAAGCCTGTTTCAGAAAGTTTTAGTGGAATCCTTGTCTTACACTCTCTTCAACGGATGGACATGGTATTAACTGTTGCTTTCAACTTGTTAAAGACGCTCATGTCCTTGGGCTGTCTCGCCCGTGAAGTACGCATGAAAGGAGTAAGGTTGGTCTTTAAAAGCGAGCCGACAGTCCTGTGACCCGCTCTTTTATACCCAAACGCGTCCGTCCTCGTGGGTGGCCACGCACCTATCCTGACGGTGCAATTTGCTCTTGCTCATTGCTGGGCACCTAGAGTGCCACCATTTTGGTTTTGGACCACCATTAGTGTTACCAGCTAGATGGGCCACTGTGCTCGCTGGTGTTTGGGGAGGTGGCGGTTTGTGTGGATTGCTACCGTCTTGGGGCCTCGCGGGTTGTCGGAGCTGCCAGATGAATGCCTACGCCGTGTGGGAGCCTTGGCTTTGGGGGCGTAACCTGTGGGGGCGGTTCCAGGACACAATGGCGCACTCTTGGATATGAAAGACTGGCTTCTAGCCCCATTCCTTCCTTGGCTCCCGTGTCCTGCGCGGTGCCCCCGAATGCTGTTCTTCGAGGAGGATGGCTGTGGGACGCAGCCCTGTGCGCAGACGTGCCCTGTGGCCTGGGGTACAACACAGGGATTGATGTTAACGTACTGTGTATGTTAATGTGACTATGTGTAGGATACTTTTTTTCCATAAAAGGAAATATCCACTCTGCTTAGAGCTGGCTATGTTTTAATACGCCTCACGCTTTCACGATGGCGCGCTTTGGTTGTATGTAGGAAGTATGGACGACAAATCGTTCTGTCTGATGTCAATAAAACAAAGCAGTCTTCTAATTTTTTTGGTGTCGGTGAAACTACTTCTTCTTATAAAAGAGCAAATAGTCTGATCTCAGGACTGGAGATTTCAGGCAGTCCTGTGGCTGGAGATACCCTTCTAGAAGGGTAGTCTGGGTGCACTGAATTAAACTATGATGGGAGGGTGCAAACGAAGGGGGAGGGTGGCCCCAGGCTTCTCGCCTCTTTAAAAGATTTTATTTATTTATTTGAGAGAGAGTGAGAGAGAACATGAGAGGGGAGAAGGTCAGAGGGAGAAGCAGACTCCCCATGGAGCTGGGAGCCTGATGTGGGACTTGATCCCAGAACTCCGGGATCATGACCTGAGCCGAAGGCAGTCGCTTAACCAACTGAGCCACCCAGGCACCCTTCTTGCCTCTTTAGCGAGGCCCTTCCCCATGCGTGAACCAGCAGAGAGATGCTGTAACCTTAGTTAGATGCTCTAACCTCACTTAGTAATGAGGAAGGTCCTCACACCAGTGTTTTGACATCTTTTTAAGTATTTATAATTCTTATTTTTATTTGTCAAAATGACATTTTGAAATAGTTTCAAGTTAAAGGAAAGTTAAATATATAGAACTCTCATGCACCTAATAGAGTCCCCATTCATTTACATTTACCTCATTAGTCTGATCACTCTTTTTTCTTTCTCATCATCTGCTCACCTATCCGTGCACCTGTTTATCCATCCATCCGTTCATCCTCCCACCTACCCATCCACCCATCTGTTCACGTGCCCATTTACCCATATATCCATCCATTCACTTGCCCGTCTGTCCATCTATCCGTCCGTCCATCCATCCATCCATCCATCCATCCACCTGCCCATCCAACCATCCATCCATCTATCTATCCATCCATATACATGTCCATCCATTCATCTGTCTGAGTAAGTTGCAAAGAGTGTGCCCCATCACCCCTAAATACTTTAATATGTATTTCCCCAAAATAAGGGTTTTCTACCTTTCTACTACATAGCCACAGTGTACCCATCAAAATCAGGAAATTAACATTGATACAATACCGTCTAATCCACAAGTCCCTTTCAGATTTTGCTGACTGTCTCAAAAATGTTCTTTATATAAAAAATGACCAATGGGAACAACCAGCAAATCTTCCTTCCCCCTTTCTGGCTCAGGACCCCACCATACTTTGTTGTCCTGACTCCTGAGTCTTCAGTCCTCTGTTCCTCAGTCTACTCTTATCTTTTACAACTTTGCCACTTTTGGGGAGTACAGTCAGTTATTTTGTAGAATGCCTCAATATAGATTAGTCTTAATTTTAACCTTTTCCTTTTCTTAAGTATTTTTGGCACAAACACCACCAACGTGATACAGGCATAAACCATAGCTTTCTCTTCCTTTTTATATCAGTCCGCAGTCGTAGATTCTCATTTAGTCGGTGGGCTTTCCTCCTTTATTGTCATTTACTTGCATGTTCAAATTATCCCCAATTTGGCCGATTCCAGTGCCTTCATGCCAGCTCTCATGTGCCTCAGATGCGTCCCTATGATTCTTTGAGCACTTCTCACTTTCTGACATGAAAGGACTTCAGACTGACTTGTCTTTTCCATCCTCCACCCCAGCCTCATACCGCGAGTTCTCTAAGGAAAGTGGTTTCTTTTCATGAAGAATGGTATTTAGACACCAAGATCTGTGGCTTAGATGTGCTCAGTGTTCCAAGGGTGTCATTCCCTCCAGGCTTTAGCAGACAGACTTGGAAGAGATAGATGTAACCAATATGTATATATACATACAGATCTCTGTATCTTATTAGGAAGCATAGTTTCACACCAATGCCTTCAATTTCAATCCAGCACCCTGGGATGTCATCGCGTGTTCATATTTGTGTCTACTTCCTCTGGTGGTGAGAGGGTTAGTCCCCATCATCCTGAACATATGTGCACCTTTGCTGAGCCCCTGTGAGTGTGACAAACCTCCCTGCCACGCTGGCTGCTGCCTCAGCCTGTGTCCCTTCATACGGGCTGAGCCAGCGAGAGTTTGCTTAGTCTTGTGCTTGGTGGTGCACCAGCAAAGTCCCCCAGCCCTGCAGAATGAGGATTCCTTTTAAAAGCGTTTTATACCAGGATAAAGACTTATGAACCTTTTCTTACTAATAAGACTATGCTGCTTGGCTTAACTTTCTTTTCTTGGCACTAGGTACCCACTTCATTTCAGTTCCTGTCTTGGGGTAGTGATAGTTTCAATAGTTTCATTTCTCCTTCTTCACTTCTCAGAAAATGTGGGCATTTCCCCCTCTTTTCCCTCCAATCCCCATTCTATGCCTTTGTATTTAGGAGCATCATTTGGTTTGAGGACTGCATGAGCTTTTCTCTTAGACCCTCTGCTCTTTGACCCTTTGTTCCTGGGTCACTCACTCACTCAACAAAAGTGACTCTTTTATTTCCTGTGTTCTGCTGTTGCTCCAGGGCTGAGGGTCCCTTAGGACACCCCTAGCTCGTCCCTCCTGGGCCCGCCCCCTGAACGGCATCGGAGAGGCACACCAGCCTTTCTTCAGCAGCTCTGGGATGTGGAGATGGTTCTAGAAAAGTGGTTCACCCCTGGCTGGAGCAGGTACAGAGCAGCACCCTCACGCACTGGCATTTACGTTCACGGACTCCTGCTCACAGCAGCCTGGGGTGACATCAGAACCAGGAGGGGACTCAGCGCCAAACGTTTTCTTGTTATTGACCAGGATATCCAGCTTGGGGACCACCTGGCAGGTGGCCAAGGTCTCAACCCCAGCCTCTGGTTCAGATCTGCCATGGTTCACACCCCACAGAGCTGGGCACGGAGGACCCAAGGCTGAGCACCGCTTTCTTCCGACGCCCATCCCTGCTCGCCTCCAGCCCAATGAGAGCCACAGGCCCCTGGGCTCAGGTGTGCCATGACCTGGCTGCCGGCACGTCTCCTTTCTAGATGTACACCGGAAGCCAGAGAGAGCTTGGCTACCCGGCTACCTTAGCAAACCACTGGCTCACCACCTGACTGCCCCGCTCCCAGCTCTGATTAGCCAAGAATCACCATCTTTATCCAGGTCACTGGACCCCAGTCCAGTTCCCCGGGGACTCTGTTTGCCGGAGGCAGTTCACGGTGCTGAATATTTGAGTGGCTTATTTCAAAAGCGTGGGTGTGGCGGCCCGCGTGATTAAGGCCTCCCTCCTGTCGACACTGCAGCTGAAAGGGAGCAGGCGTTTGTAGAAGTTGACACACAGAGGAGAGAGAATCCCTGCCCCTAAGCTCACACTTTGGTGGCCGTGTTCTGGGAAACACTCTTAACCCTGGATGAGTTTTCCTCCCTGCCCCTTCCCTCCTTCCCTCCTTGCCTCCCTCTCTACCTCCCTCTATTATTAATTATCGTGTGAAGTGACCCTGCACTGGACACATGGGCCCTTGCTAGACACTCTCGGGGGGAGAGCTCCAGGCCTCCTGCTGTGCCCGCGCCCTAACACCTGAGATCAGGTGGACACAGGCGTCCGCAGCAATTATTACAGGACGCGAGGCACCAGATGGGCAGTCTCTTCCATGAAATGGTGCTAGTCACTGACTTAGGTACACTGGCAAAGACGGTGTTCTACCTCATGAAATGCCAGTGTCAGGAATGGCTGGATCCAGCCATTTTCCCAAACCCCAAGTTAAACATAATTCAAAGATTCTTAGACCCCCTTCCCCTGCCATCCTCACATTTTAACGGCTGTGAGATAGTTGATGGCATCTTACAAGTGAAATTGGCAGCATATTTTCTCCTTTGGAGGTTCTTAAGATAATGGTACATTTTATAGTTCAAGGTATCTCAGGACTTTTGTAATATGGTGGCCCCTCTGCCTGGCTGTGCCCATCCCTGAAACCCATCACGGCAGCCAGGGGAAGAGAATGTTCTGGTCAACGAGGCTGGGTCAGGCTGGTTGATCTCACCCCTGAACATGGGGTTGGGAGTTTCCTAAAGGAAAATCAGGATGTTCTTACGGGGAAAGGTGGACCAGGGGCTGGGTGGTGACAGCCACAGATGTCCTCACACGGGGGGCCCTCTGTGGGGAGCCCACAGAGCACCTGGAGCCCCCCGTGAGTGACTTGGAGTTGGGTGGATGATGGGTCTTTGCATTTCCTCAGGAAAACAGTTAGTAGGCTCCCTGATCCAGAGCGCCCCCTCTCAGGACCCTGGGAGAAGGGCAGCACATGTTCTGGAAAGCTGTTGCTAGAAGCCCAACAGCAGAGACACTGCCCCGTGGCTTTGAAGGTGAAGCAGGTGGGGCGCAGAGACAATCTGGGGACCACCTGCTAGGTGCATCAGAGGTAGGGGAGGAGACCCAGATACCAGTGCTCAGTGGTGCCCCCAAATGACGTCTAGAATGTGGAAGAGAGTCCTCTTCAGCCACTGAGCTCTGCCTGGAAGGGGAGGCACAGGGCGAGCCTCTCTGCTCAGGGGAAGGGTTGGGGGGGCGTGTTCCTAAGCCCGGGGGCGCCTGACAGACCACCCACCTAATTGAAGGGACGAAGCCACGGACTAAGGGGGAAAGGCCGTAGCAACAGTTCCCTTGCTCAGGGTAGCCACTCTGTTGCGTGCAGGAGGGAGAGAACGTTCTGGAGCCTCCCAGGTAGGTAGCTGCCGTGGGCCACGATGACGAAGAGACTAACGAAGAGTAAGAGGTCTCTGGCCAAATGGAAGCGCTAAAACCTATGTGAACAATGTTTGCGCTGAAAGAAGGAAGCTCCGATTTGAAGGGTGTGTTTCGAGGCTGGGGGAGGAAGGGGGAATGCCCTGGGGCCAGGAGCAAGCGGGCTGCGGGGGACGAGGGGGAGGGGGTGCTCTCTGCTCATCGCCCCCCACGCAGGGCTGTGTGTCGTCCTTCCCCAAGTGTGAGTGGTGCTGCCCCAGAGACTGGGGACCCAGGGTGTGGGCCCCCCGTTTTATATGCCAGCATCTGGGTCAGACCGCTTGGAATGGTCTGCCGCTTGGAACGGGGCCAGGTGGTTGCATCAGGCTTCAGTCCCTCTGGAACCGAGAAGAGTGAAGTCTCCCTGCCGGTGACTTTCTTCCCCTGGAGCAGCGAGGCTGCTGGACAAATGAGACCAGGGGAGGCGGCCGGTGAGGGGACCAAGTGGGGTCAGCGGGGAGATGGCTCTTGGGCAGAGAGTGGACCACAGGCGTGGGTGGGGCCACCGTCTCTCCTGGGTGGCTGGGGGAAAGAGGCCGGCCCGCGGTGAAAGCCCAGGCAGGTCCTTGGGAGAGAATGTCCCCTGCCTCTGCCTCTCCGGTGCCTCCCGGGAACAAAGCGAGGCGAGGAGGGGGCCCTTTGGGCCTCGGGAGGGCTCAGAGCAGCGGGAGACCCCCTCCCCCTCCCTGCCTGCAGGGTAGTGGCAGTGTAGTGGGGGAGGGAGAGGCAAGGGGCGTGGGCGGGCGCAGAGCCGTGGAGGGCAGTGCGGCCCCCAAACTCTGGCCCCGTGAGCTCAGAGCGGGGGACGGGAGCCGGCCACGCTGGTCTCTCCGGGGTGGAAGGGAAGGAGCCCTTCCTTCTGAAGGAAGGGTCTGGGAGGCATCGATGGACGCGTCTCAAGAAAGGAGCTCGCAAGCACCAGACACGTGGGTGTGTCTCGGGGAGCCCACCTGGTCCGCCTGGGGAAGCGAATGCCAGCCTTGTCTGGGCCGCCAGGGGCCGGGTGACACCGCGTGGAGATGGCGGGAGTCAGGCTGCCAGCTGCGTGGTCTGTGAACGCCTCCTGCCCGGGCCCCGGAGAGAGAAGCCCAGGGCCTGAGAATGAGCATTTAGAAAACGTGGGGGCCCCCCCCCCTGACGGAGTCACGTCGTGACTGCTGAATCCGGCGAGAACGCTGTCAGTCTTCAGGGGGGCAGGCCGCCGCTTCCGGAGACCGAGGAGAAGCATGGGGAAGCGGTGGGGACCGCGGACCAGCTTTCTCGGAGCAGTTAGACCTGGGCTCTCCCCTCCCTGCCCTGCACCGCCGGCGGCTCTCTTCCTGCCCTGCTCCAAAGACGGGAGAGCTTGATCTGGGTGTGCCTGGGCCCCTTGGCTCTGGCACGTGTGGTGTGGGGCTAGGGAAGGGGCTCCGTGGAGGAGATCTGGTCGATTCCATGTCTTTGAAGGGGAGGACTGGGCCAGCCCGCTCTCCAGCCCTCACCCCTGTCTCAGCACCCAGCTCCTCTGGGGGGAGGAGATCTGCCGCTGTGACGGGCAGATCCCCACCCCAACCTCATCATCCCGGGGAGACCCCCCCACCCCACCGATCAGCGCCCCTGTGCACACAGGGTCTGCAAACATCATTTACTACCTCGTGTCTGGAAAGTAAGCGGGGAGCCCACAAGATGCAGAGAACGCCCCTCACAGGGGGACAGAGACACCACCCCCCCACCAGCAAGCAGGGAACAGAGAGAAAGTGGGGACAGAGGATCTGGAGAAAAGCTTTTATAATCTACAATTCTTTCAGAGAGAAAGCAGGACATTTTAAATAAATGGCAAGCACAATGGGAGTGTGTGCGTGTGCACGTGTGTGTATAAACACTTAGACGACAGAAATTGAAAAATTTGTGTGATGAGAGAAATAAAACTCTTTTTTTAAGATTATTTGTTTATTTATTTGTCAGAGAGAGAGAGAGCACAAGCAGAGGGAGAAGCAGGCTCCCCGCTGAGCAGGGAGCCCGATGGGGGGCTTGAGCCCAGAATCCTGGGACCCCGGGATCATGACCTGAGCCGAAGGTGGATGCTTAATGGACTGAGACACCCAGGTACCCCAAGAAATAAAACTCTTAAAAGAAGGATGGCCAGAACATTCCAGGTGGCCCAGCAGCCCCATGACAGGAGTCCTAGCAGCAAGGGGAGAAGGAGGCATCCCCGAGGTGAAGGACAGGGCTCTGCGGTGGAGGCGGCAGCAGATGCGTGGACAGCAGTGCCCTGGAACAGCAGGATGGGGCTCAGAGGCTGTCCTGAGAGGTCCTGGGGCTGGGGGGGCAATCCACAGCCTGAGATGTCGACACAGCAAAGGAGAAGCCAGAGGACAGACAACAGCGCTGTGGACGTTCTGAGGAAAGTGCTCTAACGTTCTCCATCAGTCTCCACGTCCCACCCACACTCCCGCTCCCGGTGCTACTCTCTGCACCACCGGCCGCCACGCGGGAGCCGAACCTTCTCGCTGCTGCTGAGTGGAGCCGACTCAGCTACCAGCAGCCCATGTCCCATCGGTAGTTATCCCGTCCATGGGCGTTTTTCTCTCGGTCGCTGTGCATTTCATTTCTGAAAACTCTACTTCATTCTTTCCAAATCTGCCTTGCTTTTCTCAGCGGGGTCTTATGTTCAATTCTGTGTTTTACATCTGTAATAACTGTAAACGTGTTTGCTCGAAGCCGTTATCTGAGCATTTTATTACCTGAGATTCTCAGGAATCTCATTTCTCTCTTCGTCGGGTCTGCTGGCAAATTGTCTTCCTTGCGCATCCTAATTTTGGATTGCGAGCTCATGTTCAGTGGGGCCGGGTCCGTGGGAATCTGCTGTGCCCAGGCTGAGGGTTTGTGGGGCTCAGACTTGGGGTTCCCCTGCCAGCCTGTGATCACCCCTGTGCTGATTCCAGGGCTGGGAAAGGGCCAACACTGCCAGTTCTCAAGGGCGATGTTTTCTTCCCATCCGTAGCACAGGCTGAGATCTGTATGCTTTGGGGGTTCTCCCTTTGCTGGTAGGTGGGCATGTTCCCTTGGGGGCCCTTCAAGGGTATTACACAAGCCTCCTAGTGCAGAGACAGCGCTGGTCTTTATGTCTCTCGTCTATTTTGGCCACTGGAGATTTTGCTTCTTTACTTTAGCTGGTCGTTTAAGAGGAGTCCCACATTGTATCCGACCTTCCTAGCTGTGTGGTAGGAAAGTTCTCATTTGAGCCCATACAGGCGAGGGGCGGGTCTCGTCCTATTGACCATCACAGGGATGTAGAAACAGTGTAAGTGGTCGCATGACTCACTGAGTGGCTATGGGCGTGGGCGGGTTTGTTGAACAAGCTAAATCTTCCTCTTCCATAGTTGGAAATTAATACCTAAAATATCAAACAGAAGAAGCAAACCAATGGTGGGGTAAGGGTGTGATGGGCGGGCACTAGAAGAAAGGGTGGCAAGATTTGACCTCGGGCGCCTGCATGGGAGAGTCGGCCCAAGGTGGGCCAGCCGTGAGCAGGGGACACCTTCTCCCCGTGGGGGTCCTAAAGTACCTGGGTCAAGGAGATCTGCTTTCACTTTTTGGGGCAACTGCCATGACTCTCACTATCCACACAGCAAACTTTATTCCACTTCTCCCAGTGGCAGCGATCGGGGCAGCTGTGGAGAGTTTCAGGGCTCTCATGCAGGAAAAGGGAGGGTGCATAGCAGTGATGTTCCCATTGACGTGCGTCCCAGTTGACCCCAAGACCTGCCCCATTGATTCAGACCTGGTCGCCTGGCTTTGTAATTAATCCACAGCAGCTTTCCCTCCCTGTGCAGATAAACCTCAAAGGCTCGCAGTGGCTTCTTGGGAAGGCAGCATGACCAGGGAACTTTCCTTCTCATCCCTTTTGCCGTGAGTGGGAATGCCCAGAGATGTTTACTTGGCCCTGAGTAACTGGGTGGGGCTTCCCTCCTGAGCTCGTTCCTCCTGCTCTCCTCCCTCCACCCAGACTCCGGATTAGAACACACTCTGGTGTTGACAGTGGAGAGGGGCTGGCATATTCAGTGGGGGAGGGGTC
Organism: Nasua narica; assembly: GCA_028533885.1. NCBI lineage: Eukaryota > Metazoa > Chordata > Mammalia > Carnivora > Procyonidae > Nasua > Nasua narica. The sequence goes on from CM052799.1 coordinate 192,698,147, forward strand.
TTTGTGCCAAAATCTGACCCTTTTGGAAGGCGGAAAGGCCATCCGTGGCCAAGCCTGGGATGCGGGGTGTCTGCGGCTTGTTACCAACACTGCCAAGGGCTTGGTCCTCTTCCTGGTCGGGGGGGAAAGGAGCCGCTCAGGGGGCCTGCTACTCCTTTCGTGGACAGTGCACGATCGTCAGGGCTTTCCAGAGAATCAGAACAATAGGAGATGGATGTATAAATATTAAGGGGGTTATTTTAAGGAATCAGGTCACATGATTACGGTGGCTGGCATGTCCCAAAGCTGCAGGGTGAACCAGCAGGCTGGAGACCCAAAGAAGAGCCAATGTCACAGTTCAAGTCTGAAGGTCACCTGCTGGCAGCATGCTCTCTGCTTCGGGGGAAGGCAGTTTTTTGCTCTATTAGGTCCTTCAACTGATTAGATGAGGCCCACCCACATTACGGAGGGCAATCTGCTTGAATCCAAGTCTATAGATTTACACCTCATCCTAAAACACCCTTGTAGTAACATCCAGAATAATGCTTGACCAAATGTTTGGGCACTCTGGACCAGCCAAGCTGACACATAAAATTAACAGGCACATTCCCCTGACCCTTATGAGCAGCACTGGGCGCTGAGGCTGACCCGGGATTGCTAAATTTTCAACCCTGGCTCCTCCTGGGCCCTCCACCACTGGATAGGTGTCCCTGTCCTCGCTTGGCATCCAGGTGAGCTCTGGGGACCGAGGGGACCAGTTTCCCCAGGGACACGGTGTGGCCTGGGGGCCCCACTTGGTGCTGGGCCACGATTGCCCTCCGCAAATGAGCATCAGGAGGGAGGGGTTAACCAATAACCACACGGCTGCCGGGGAGGACAGTCACCAGAACCGCTTCTACTTATCTGGGCACATTTTTCCTTCATTTATCAAAGCTGGCGGTGGCCTGTTGGGACCTGCCCCAGCAAAGCTTTCCTGAAGCGGGCTGGCCTCAACCTTCCGGCAGCCTCCCCACTGTCCTCACGGCCAGCCTCCCTGCACTGTCCACCCAGGGTGGGCTCCCTCGGGCCCACCGCCCCTTGGAGGGAAGGTGAGGGCCCGCTGGAGTCTGGCATCGCGTCCAGGGCCCAGACTGCCCTGACCTTGTTCCTTAAAACTGAAGCTGATGCCTCCCCTCTCGGGGGACGAGGAGAGGGTGGGTCTCCTGTCTGTCCCCACCAAAGAGTCTGAGTGTGCAGACGGCGGGAGCCTCGGCCTTGGTGGCTCACACACGGCAAGAACTTCGGTCAAGGGCATGAGATCTGGGGGTCGGGGAGACCTGGGGCTGACTCCCAGGCACCTGCAGTGCCCGGCACACTGGACCCCTGAGCGCCGTCGACTGTGAGGGTTCATCTCCCCTGCCTCCCTTTCCCCCTGTATCGGCCTTTTCTTTCCCTGCCTCTACTGCGGGTGTCTGTGTCCTCCAGCTGCCCGGGCTAGGACTACTGCAGTCTCCATCAGCCTCGCCCTCCTGCGTCTCTGATGCTTAGCTTTTAGAACTAGCCCTCTGCTTCCTGCCAGGGAGCGTTACGTCCTCCAGCGGGTGAGGGAGACCTCAGCAGGCTCAGGGCACCGTGTCCCAGCTGGCCTTCCAGCTGCCAGCCGCCAGCCCCTGGGGAGGAGGCACACCTGCTCCCAGGACTTATCTTCCTCCCTGCCCCCCCCGGCTCTTGCATTTCCCTCTTGGGGCACCCTTCCCTGCCTCTCTGCCACAAACAAGCAGGGCTGCCTGCCTCTCAGGCCACCTGCCACATGCCCCAAAAAACGGCCCCAGCCCCTCTGTCCCGGTGGAGGACGTCCCCCTTCTCCTCGATTAGCGGCCTTCTGCCAGCACTTCTCTATGGCGTGCAATTTGCTTCTGCTTCATTCTGGTTGTGGCTACTTTTGGAAGGAAGGGAGGGAGAAAAAGGGAAAGGAAGAGAATCAAAGAAGGGGTGGAGGTAGGGAGGGAGGGAAGGAGGGGGAAAGTAAAGGCCCCAGGCCACCCGCACAGCCATTTCACTCCACACACTTTAGGAGATTGAATGTCATCCCACCGTCACGGTGGTCTGCCTGGCTCCCAGCTCTGCTCTCAGGCAGCTGCCCCTCAGGGTCCGGGGAAGGGAGCGATTTCCCTGGGGAGGCCCCGGCCCAGCCCCATGGAGCAGGCTGGCTCAGGGTGCCACGGAGACGGTGAAGAGGGGAGGGAGCCCACAGAGGCCTGAGACCCAGCGCTGGCCCAGAGGCCCCCGACCGTGAGACTCCCGTCCTCCACGATGCCTGACTTGGCTTTTAGGGAAAAAGGGAAACTGCGAAAAGCAGTTCTGAGCTCCAGAACCCTCTAGAAAGGAGACAGCATGCATCACGAGGAACGAGGCTTGGGTGGAAAACAGATCCAGACGGACTGTGAGCCTCTGCCGGGGTGCTCGACGTTCGTTCACAGAGGGAAGTGCCCCAAAGGGACAGGAAAGCTGGCGTCTCCCCAACTTCAAGGCTTGCCATGTCCTGGGCTGTGTCCTGTCGGGGGGCACGGCTTCACCTTCTCCCACTGGAATAGCGCCTGACCCATCTGCATGTGGGAAGTGTGGATGGGAGTGTGGGGAGTGAGCCTGGGAGGGACCCGGTGCCCCCACTTCATAGGTGGTAAGACTGAGGCTGGACAGGGGTGGGGCCGAAGCCCAAGGTCCAGAGCTGGGGGCGGGGCTCAGTCCACCTGCCACCTGTCTGCCATCGCTCTCAGATGGCCTCGTCCGGCGTGCGGATGCCAGCTTGTCCTGTGCAGCCCGCGGGAATGTGAGAGCGGCCGCTGGCCAGACACGCCCGGTCCTTCCGAAGCGCAGGCCGGTCGGTCCCCAGGCATCGCCGGCTCGTTAAAGCTCCTCGCAGCCTTAGCAAATAAAAACACCAGATGAGAAAGAATACGGGGTGCCCGGTTCTGAGTTTCCCATAAACAATGAGTCATTTTCTAAAGTATGTCCCAAATATTGCATAAGGCAATATGAAAAAGTTATGCATAAGACAGTCCATTAATTTTTATTAAAACTCAACACTCCTTTTTACTAACATTGCATTTGAAATTGGTACTGAAAATGATGCATAATTTTAAATGTAAGTATATCTCAAATATTGCATGGGACTTATAAAAGTTTATAAATAGTTTATGAATATTTATAACGTACTTTATTATTTATAAACGCTTATGCTAAAATCTCTTTTATCTAAAATTCACGTTTCACTCGGGGCTTTATATTGTATCTGGCAATCTTTTTATAACATGTTCCTAACAATGCTTGGTTATTCGAAAAGTACAAACCTTTGTTTTTAAATGCTCCAGAATTTGGATTTCTCCCAAGTAAGTTCATTCTATAGGCTTCGCCATAACCCGCACATTCCGTAACTCTTTTACCAAAGAGGTTACATTACCTACATTACGTAGAATATATTCTTTGTTATTTGCAAAAGTAGACATAAAATGAACCGATTGGGAGTCTCGTCACAATGTTAAGTCCCAGTTTGCCCGGGTGGCTCAGTTGGTTAGGCAGCTGCCCTCAGCTCAGGTCATGATCTCAGGGTCCTGGGTTCAAGCCCTGTGTCAGGCTCCCTGCTCAGTGAAGAGCCTGCTTCTCCCTCTCCCTCTGCCTCTGCCCCTTCCCTCACTCGTGCTCTGTCTCTCTCTCTGTCTCTTTGTCTCTCTCAAATAAGTAAATACATAAATCTTAAAAAAAAAACCCCAAAACTAAGTCCCTTAACGACTAGTTCTTGTGTTGGCCACCATGGGCCGGGGACTTTGGGGGTGCTCCCTGCCTGATGGGGTCCAGGAGACGCGGCCCCTGTGTGCAGAGGCCACCGGCCCCGCGGCGAGCACTGGGAGCACTGGGACAGGGCACCGGGGCCAAGCCCGGCCCCACGGCGGATGCGCTGAGAGAGGCCAGGAGGGGGCAGGCCGGGGCAGACGCACGAGGGTGTCCGTCGGACTCTACGGATTCTGGGTGCAAAGCGTGAAGGTCACGGGCCCACGATGAGCGCTCGCCTCCTGTTAGCCGCTGCTCAAGGGCGTCTGCCTCGGGCCCGCGGGAACTTCGGTCTCTTCCTCCCGTGAGCACGGTTCGGCTTCTGAGGTTAAGTCGGGACACAGGATGGACTCTCTGAGAGGCCCAAGGGCTCCAGGCGTCCTTCCATCTTGTCCCTCTGGGCCTGTCCCCGCACAGGGACCTGGACCCTCACTCCCAGGCCCGAGGCCCCCGCAGGTCCTCCAGCAGCCTCTTTGCCCCATGAAGGGCCCTCCCCTCTAACCTGTCCCTAGCCCCACCACGGGTCACCATCCCGGACCTCCTTCCCAGCCCCTGGGGGTCCAGCCGCCTGGCTCCCACGCCCGTTCCCTCCCCCAGAACATCCTGCCGGGCCGCAGCCCCACCCGCCTTCCTCCTGGACCGGCGCGGCCACTTTCTCCAGGAAGCGTTCCCACCCCACACCCAGCTGGGTCACGTCCCCACCTTGGACCCTGTAGGAGGGTGCGTTTTGTCACCTGATCGTACTTTCCCACGTGTCTGCATCGAAGGACCCAGGGAGGGCATCTTCCGGGACATCTCCCCCAAAGCACCAAAGAACCCCATAAAGGGGGCACCTCCATCGGAGGGTACCAGGCAGCTGGATGTACTCAGTGGCAAGGGGGGGACAAGGGGGTGGTGGCCCTGGGCGGGAGCTGGGGCTGGGACTTCCATGCAGATCGCTCTGAGTAGGCGTTTGGGTAATGAACTTTCCGGTTCACGGAGGAGCGGGAAGGAAGGGCAGCGTGTGTGCCTGTGTGAGTGCGTGCGCGTGGGCGTGTGTTTGGGGCTTCTCGAAATTCTAACGCTCCGGAACTCAAAGCACACACCCAACTTGTTTGGAATTGACTTCTGACCCCGCGTGGTGTCTCGTCTACACTGGACGTGGGGTGTAGGCAGGACTAGCAGCTACCATACTACCTTCTTGTGATGCGCCTGGTGCGGGAGCGCGCCCCGCCCACTGCACATTCCGCGGAGGGATCTGCGGGCCGCGGGCGGAGAGGAAGGCGTGGGGGGCAGAATTCTGAGGGCCCCTGAGGCTTCTGACCGCTGGAACACACACCCCTTCTCCAGCTTTGCCAACAGCAGACTGACCTCGGGGCTGCCGTGCGGGGCTTTGCAGGTGTAATTAAGGTCCCCAATCCGTGGACCCTACAGTGAGATTACCCAGGCGGCCTGACGTCATCAGTGAGCCCTCTAGGTCTGGCTCCAGGGGTCAGAGGAAGAGAAGCCAGAGATTTGAAGCGTGAGAAGGAGAAATACAAAGGGGGGCATCCCCACTGCTGGCAGTGAGGACCGAGGCCCCGGCACAATGGAATGTGGGCGGCTGCCGGGAGCCGAGAGTGGCCCTCAGTGCGGCCAGCAAGGACGCGGGGACCTCAGCCCTGCAGCCCCAGGGTCTGGGTGAGCTTGGAGGTGGGTTCTTCTCTGGAGCCGGGCTGGGCCGCAGAGCTGCGGGCGAGTAAGCAGGTGCCCTCCTGAGCTGCCGTCTATGCTGGTCTGTCGCAAGGCAATGGAAGGTCTCTGATCTCCGCGTCTTTTGGAAGCAAATCGAGCCGTGGCTGAAAACTCAGGACACAAACACGCTCTCCTCTGTCCTCCCTCGTTTGCTCCATAATAGTAAATACCTATTTATTTAGCGCCGGCTTCTAGACCGACGTTCTCTCTGACCTGTCCGCATCCCGGGAGTTTAGTGTCGATCTGGTTTACACACCAGGAAGCTCAGAGGGGGACGTGTTTGAGTCCCAACCACACGGCCGGCTCCGCCGACCCGCTCACACCCGCGAGTCCAGCTTCCGAAGCCCCGACGGTTGCCCCACACCCTGCTGCCTCCGGGACCACCCGATCCTTTTCAAAATCATTGCTGCTTTCTCCGGAGAAGTTATAAAGGTGGCCCCGAAGCCCAGGAGGAGAAGCTGAGTGTCTTTCGTCGTTAAGGGGAAATGCAAGTCCGAGCCACAAGGAGGCCTCACCGTGCACCTGTCAGAGGGGCTAGAACACCAGGGGGGCTCGGGTACCGCCGGGCGGCAGGCCACGGGGTCACCACCTGCGAAAACCGGAGGGCGTGCTGGAAACATAACTACCGCTCCACCATGTGGCCCAGGGCGCACACCCAACGAGGCCCACACGACACCTCTCCGGCACACGACACCTGTCTGGGAACGGCCCCGGCAACGGCTTTGTTCATAACCGGCAAGAAGTGGGAACAGCCCGAGTGTCCATCAACAAGCAGAGCGGTCTCTCCCTGCCGTGGGACACTATTCGGCCATAAAAGGGAGCTGGAGCCCCAACACACGCTACAGCGTGGATGAACCTTGCGAACATTATGTGAAGTGCAAGACGCGATCCTAGGACGCCTTGATCTTGGGCTCTCAGCCTACAGACTTGGTGGGGGGGGGGCGGGAATGTCTGCTGCATGAGTCCCCAGCCAGTGGAGGTCTGCAGAACACGGGTGCCGGAAGACTCTCGTCTGCACTCGAGAGGCCCTGCCAGAGGGGAAGGGCTCCCCAGGGACTTGTAGGGGGTGCCTTCCAGGTCAGACCTGCAGTGTCCATACTCGGGGCCAGGACTGTGGGTCTGGGAGGCGGTAGCGGCAAGGAGGAAAGGTGGGAGCCAGCACGGGGGAGGGCAGGGCGAGGAGCGGGGCGGAGGCAGAGCCAGAGGGAAGAGAACCGGCTGCGGGAGCAAGTTCTCTTAGACGTCACATACCTTATGTTCTGGAGGTCGGTCTCAACCGGGACTCACTGGGCTCAGATCAGGACACCAGTGGGGCGGGTTCCTCCTGGAGGCTACGGGGCAGGATCCTTCCCCTGCCTTTTCCGGTTTCCACGAGGCCCCTCCTGCGTGCTCCCAGCTGGCGATCCCATCACTGGAGCCGGTTCTGTCTCCGAATTGTCCCTCTTGTGAAGACCCCCCCGACGACACCATCCCTACCTGGGCAATCCAGAACCATCTCCCCAGCTCACGGTCCTCAACTGAACCTCATCTGCAAAACCCTGTTACCATATAGAGCAGGGGATTTGGAAGTCATCATCCGCGGTGGGGGGCTGGGGTGGCAGTGGGGAATGTTACTCTGCCCACCACCGGAGACGGAGACATTGCACTTGGAGGAGCCTCGAGAAATGTTTGTTGAATGAATGAAAGACGTGATTGGATGAGGCAGGGTCTGCACTCCGCCATCTTTCTGGGACGGGAACCAGGAGCAGCAGGGTACTGGGTGGGGGGTAGCAGGGACAAAGTATTCGTGAGCATCTCTGCGCACCTGCTGCCCCGAGGCTGGAGGGGGGAGGGGCCCGAAACAGAACATGTGCTCCACGGACCCTGCTGCCTTGGTCCTACTCGGGGGGGGGGGGGGGGTGAGACTGGGTGCAGGCTTCCCCCTGAGCCTCATCCTGCACATCTTGGGGTCCTGAGCCAGCACTCTGCCTCTCCCCGCAAGGGTACCCGGCCACTTTGCCTGGTGCACTCAGGAGCCAGAAAAAAAGACCCAGCGTGGACCAGAAAGGTGGCCCTCAGGTAAAGAATTAGTGCCAAGACTATGGAGGGTGAATGATAACAGTCAGGCCACTAAACCGAGGTCCCGGGAATCTGCCTCCCCATTCCCAGCCCCTGGGACTGAACCTTGAACCCCAAGGAAAGCTCAGTATCCACCGCAGGTGTCCTGGTCTCCATGGCAACCAGGAAGCCCCTCCCCAGCAACAGGTTGTGGCTGGTGGAGGACCTTAAGGAAATCTCCAGGAGCAAAGTTTTCATTTCTATCACTGTGGTACGAAGGTGTCGGGCCAGGTCTCAGCCCAGTTCTGCCCAGAATGACCAAGTCTAGACAGCAGGCCTCCCAAGCTTTGCCCATCGGCAGGATGGTCAGTGTCGTGGTTAGGTTGCTTTGGGCTGTAAATTATAGAAGTCCTCTCAGAGGCTGAAGCCATAGTTTTAATTGTCTGGAATAATGTGGAAGGAAGGCATTGAGTCTGAGGATTTTCTTGGCTTTCCTCACAGTGGCAAGATGGCTGCAGGGGCTCCAGGCATCACATCCTTCAGGGCAACATCCATTGCAGGAAGGAGGAGCTGGCAGGCAAGGGATGTCTCTTCTCACAGCTCTTTGGTACCTTTTCTAGAAACCCTGAGCACTTTCGCCTTCCCGCTCATAGGCCAGCTAGACACAGCTTCTGCTGGACATTCGAGAACTTTAAAGAAACAGATGCAGGGTTGGTGGCTTCCTGAAGCCTCTAGTCTCTGTGGCAAACGTCCTGTGTCCCCAACCCCCACCATATGCACAGACTCACACTCATGTGCCCACACCCACATATTCCCTCTCTCTCTCACGTGTGCCCTCTTCTCACCTCTTCCCTTCCTCTCCCCTCCTGCTCCCCCTCACCTCTTCCTCCCCTGTTGCAGGCACCCCAACCCTCTCTCCAGTCCCCAGTCTCTCAGACGCCCGGCAGCAGCCCAAGAACCAACTCAGCAGAGGGGAGAGTGATCTGTCTGCTCCGAGGGGGCACTCTCTGGGGGGCAGTAAGGGGAGGGGACAGGGAAACAGACGTTGGCTGGAAAAAAATTAGGAAAGTGTAAACAAGAAACTAAAAGAGACCTCTAAGTCCAGGAGCCAGAAGTATGGGCTGCTGACAGTTTAGTGTATTTCTGTCCAGTTTTTTTCTCCTCAAATGTCGCTCAGTGTCCCACTAGGAAATCACAAGTGTCACCGCGAGGGGTGCAGGGCCTGGAGAAGCTGGGCAGAAGCCCTCCCTGTGGAGGGTCCTGGAGGGGACGCCAGAGTGGCTGGGGGGCTTCCGGCCATGGACACAGTCAGGTGCCAGGTTGCGTCTGTCCTGGGTGACCCTGACCGCCCTGTGACCTCGAGTGCCCCGTGAGGTGGCCTTGGAAAGGCGCCAGCAGACAGAACCAGGGCGGGGGATGGGGGTGGGGCGCTCGGGCTCCCTCCCTGCAACACAAGGGTTAATCATTCACGGGGCCCTGGGACCCACGGCTGCCAAAGTCCACTCCTCCCTACCCCCCACCAGCCGCCCTTTGGGACTCGGAGCCATGGAGGAGGGAGCAATTGTCACTGGAGTCATGGAGATATTTTCCATGAGCTGGACTTTGGTTGGAAAGAGTTAGACGCTACAGAAAAGTATAAACAAGGAAACGAAAATGACCTGCAAGCTCACTAACCGAAGAGAAGGGCTGTTAACATTCCGCGTGTTTCTGCCCAGGGTCCCCCCCGGGAAATCCGAAGCCCGTCTACATGTTCAACACCCGCTGTGTTTCATGGGGGAGGGGTTGGCTGGCCGCGACTTTCAGATTGCCAGATAAAATTTAGGACTTCTAGGTGTGTGTGAATTCTAGACAAACGACAAATATTTTAGTATAAGGATAGCCATACAATATTTGTTAATCTTTAAACTCAAGGCCAAGTTCAATAGGGCATCCTTTTCCCCCCATAAATCTGGCTGCCCGAGGTGGAGAGGTAGCCCAGCGATCAACATCCCCAGGAGCACACATGCAGAGTGTGTGTGCCCACACACACACACACACGTGCACACAGAGCACACGCATGCAGGTGAGCACACATGCACATGTGTACACATAGAGCACATGAGAGCACACTCATGCATGTGAGCATACACATAGAGCACATATTAGAGCACACAGAGCACACATGCAGAGTACACACATGCATGTGAGCACACAGCACAGTGCACTGTGCACACACGTGTGAGCACACACACAGAGCATGCACATGTGCGTACACACATGCAAGCACACACAGAGCACATATGCGATCATACATGCACATATGCACGCATGTAGAACACACAATGCACACATGCAGAGCACACATGAACGCTGTACGCACGTTAGTGCACACACAATCACACATATGTGAGCACACGTGCAGAGCACGCACATGTGAGCACACACATGCATGTGGGCACACACGCAGAGCACACACATGCACACACAGAGCACACACGTGTATACACAGAGCACACATGCAGAGTGCACACATGCATGCGAACACACAGAGCACAGTGCACTGTGCATGCACAGGGCACGCACACATGTGCACACACAAGCACACACGGAGCACATATGTGATCACACACGCACGTATGCACACATGTAGAACACAATGCACACATGCAGAGCACACATGAATGCTGCACGCATGTTAGCGTACACACAAGCACACATGTGAGCACATATGCAGAGCACACGCATGCGAGCACACAATGCACGTGTGCACACACAGAGCACACACATGCACACATGTGTGTACACCCAGGCACTCGTCCACAGCAGTCCCTCTGGGTGTCTGGCAGGGTGGTGACAGGACACAGAGAACCAGGTCAAGGCTCAGTCTGGTGCTTCGCGGGCAAGGATGGCCCTCCCTGCAGACCCGGCCCTGCGCTGCCCTGTATGGACGCGGGGCCGAGACGGCGGCCCGAGTCATGCGTCTACCAGTCCCGAGCGCCAAGGATTGCTGGAACCCCCAGAAGCTGGAGGAGGCAAGGAAGGGTCCCCCCCGAAGCCTTCAGAGAGATAAGGACGCTGCAGACGCCTGGATTATAAATCCCTGTCCCCAGAGCTGTGAGAGCATGGACGCCTGCTGTTTTCAGCCCCCGGTTGCCGATGCCTCGTTAAGCAGCCCCAGCGCGCTGACTCGGGGGACGAACCCGCCACGGGCGGGGAAAGGAAGCATCCCTTCAAATGCTGCCTTGAATGAGGAGTCACAGGGCACCCGACGATCTGGGTTTAAACATTTATTAAATAGTTCTGTGTCCCTCGACATCCCGAGAATATTTTCACGACTCAAAAGATTTGCTTGCTAAGAGCCTGTCTTGCAAAATAGAGAACCTCTTTGGAGATCAATTTAGACCCTTATTTTATCTACACGGTCGCTGGCTAGCTTTGCCCAGAAGCAACAAACCCGTGCATTTAAATGTTATGGCATTAAAACAAAGGAAAAAAAGCATTAGGTTAGCCCCTCTCCCAGCCGCGGTTGCAGCCGCAGCCTTGCCCGACCTCGCTCTGGGAGCCGCGGTGTGAGTCCCAGCGCCCGCCATCCCGTTTTGAAAAGTTTCCCTCTGCCCACGGGAGGCTGCGTAGGGGAGAGCGAGAACAGCACCGTCGCCTCCATTGTCCTCCCAGCTGATGCCTGTTGTGGAAAATATGATGGTGTTGATTCTGGCTGCAGGGTGGGACTATTTTTAGCAGTTGGACCGGCCAGCAGGAGGCCCCGGGGCGAGGGGGGGCAGGCTCCGTGTAGGGCGGGCGGGAGGGGCAGGGCCTCCCCCTGGAAGCCCTCCAGTGAGGAAGGAGCGCCCACACTGTGCCTGGCACCGTCCTCCGTGGCCAGAATTCCCTGCTATGCGCTGAGTCATCTCCATCAACGTGCTTGGGAAGCACCTGGACGGCTGCGGGAAATGGGAGAGGACACGGCAGTTTGGACCTGGTCCTGCTCTGATTGCACAGGGCAGATGGCCCAAACCTGGGGAAAGAAGGTTCTGGCCGGTCTGGGGCTGGGCTCTGACCTCCGAGGGGGCCTGAGGGCAGGGAGCACCCCGGAGTCCTGGCTTTGGCGCAGCTCACCACGCTCGGAGATGATGCCGCGCCTCCCTCAACGGATCTCATGCAACAGACGCCCAGTGCTGGGCCCAGGCACAAGTGGCCAAGCTGCATTCGCCTTTGTGATGGTGGCCACGGTCCCCTGGCCGGCAGCAGGCCCCCAGAGAGGGGCAGGCGCTGTCCCCAGGCCTGGCCTCAGCATCCTTCCCCTTGCGAGAGCCTCCCTCTCCCGGTGGCCCGCCCTGCTTCCTGGTTTGTGGGGCTGGAGGGAAGGCAGTGCAGGAAAGCGTGGAGGAGTCCGCCATCCTCAAAGAAACCTAAATGCCAAGCTCGAGTCACCTGCAGGGGGGACATGAGCCCACACTGCCCCAAGGTCACAGACTGGCTCACCGAGGGGCTCCACATCATCCACATCATCCACGTGAGGTTCGTCAAAGCCTGTCACTTGGAAAAGGGTTTGGAGAACAAATCCTCTTGGTTAAATGGTTGGCAGGACTTCTCAGTGCCTTGGTGGCAGGACTTCTCAGAGCCTTGGCTGTACTCAGATGATCAGAGACTTGATGAGCAGGGGTCTGGGTGCAGCATTTCCGGGTGTTTCTGACTTCAATTTCTTTTTACAAGTCAGGTTTGCAGAAACCTAACTCACGTACAAGAAGACTCCTCTCCAGTGTCCTGCTCTGGGTGTTGATGGACGCACGTGCTGTAGAACCACTCTTGTAATCGAGACACAGAGCCTGCTACCACCCTCCCCCCTCCCCCCTCCCCCCCACAGCGCGCCCGCCCCTCCCTTCGCTGTCAGTCTCCTCCGCCCACCCCGGCCACCCCCACCCCCGCCCCGCCCCCCGCAACCAGTGATTGGGTCCCGGGCGCTCCCGCGTTGCCCTTTCCAGAACGGCATCTCAAAGGAGACCTGTGGGGTCTGGCCTCTGTCATTCAGCCTCGTGCGTCTGAGCTCCATCCGCGTGTGGTTGTATCCGGAGCTCCATCCTTTCTGCTGAGTGTCGCCCATCGCGGGAGACCCCGTAGTCTGTTCAGCGACCAGGTGGCCTCCAGTTTGGAAATGTCTGTAAGCAGAGCTGCCGTAAGCACGTGTCTCTGGGTTTGGGGGTAAACATTAGTTCCTATCTCTCAGGTCGGTACCTAGGATTAGAGTTTCTGGGTCATTTGGTCAAATACACATGTAACTTTATAAGGAACTGCCCACCTGTCTTCCCAAGGGGCTGAGCCATTTTTCGTTCTCGTTTATTTATTATTTAATTTTTCTCTTTTATTTATTCCTTTGCTCTGCCTCCTCACCAGCGCTTGGTTTTGTGAGATGATGATTCTTCTTCTTCTTCTTCTTCTTCTTCTTCTTCTTCTTCTTATCATTTTGGCCACTCTAGTGGGTGCGTAGTAGTATTTCACTGTGGTTTTAATTTGAATTTCTCTGATGATTAATGACCGAGTGTCTGAAAAAAATTCCTTTTTTTTCAGCAACGCTTGTTTTGCTTGGTGTTTTCTTGCTGGAGTATCCCATGGGAAATGCTTTCCTTACCCAGAATCTTCACTTTAAAAATGAAGAGGAGGGGGAGCCCAGGTGGCTCAGTCGGTGAGGCATCTGCCTTCGGCTCAGGTCGTGATCTCAGGGTCCGGGGATGGAGCCCTGAGTCGGGCTTCCTGCTCAGCGAGGAGCCTGCTTCCCCCCTGCCTCTGCCCCTCCCCCTGCTTGTTCTCTCTGTCTCTCTCTCTCAAATAAATGAGTAAAATCTTAAAAAAAAAATGTTATAAAACAGTGACTGAGTGAGATTGTTCTTTCTACCCGATGCAAAAGAAGAAGTATCCCCACTTACAAGGAAAAAAATTAGCTCCGTGGCCCTTGATCTTTCCTGAGATATCAGGTCGAACATCGTAGATTGAATACGTACTTTGATTTTTGATCCTGCAAAAGAAATCCTCTAAAACACTGGCACTGGAAAAGTAAGAGGCCAACTCACCAGAACAAATGGAAGGGAGAGGAGGCAACAGGGGAGGGCTGTTCATGAAAATCCCCATAGTCAGGAGTCCCCGCCTGTAGCCTCCTCAAACCCTTTCTCTCTTCTTCCTTGCAGACAGAATCCCAATTTCAGCGTGGGCAGTAGTGTTCCAATTAACTCGTTTCTCCACACTCGTTGTGCCTAGGGATGGCCATGGGACTCCGCGTAAACAGAAGCCTGCTGGGGACCCCAGGAAAATCCCGTTGCCTGACATTGGGGCCACTCCTTCTTCCTTTCTTTCTTACTTTTCTCTCTTTCTCCTGACTTGGAATGTGGACACGAGGCTGGGGTAGAAGAGCTATCTGATGGCCATGAAACAAACCCGAGGATGGGAGTCACCTGAGAAGGGCGGGAGAGCAGAAAGAAGAACTCGGGACAGTGCTAATGTCATGGGGCTGGTATCATAGCTACGGATTGCTTATTTCAGGTAAGAGAATTAAAATGCTGTTTGAGCCATTGGGTGGAGTTCTGATACATGCAGCCAGATGTAATCCATAAGCGAGGAATTAGTACAGCCGACCCATGAAAATCAAAGCAAAAGTGATGGTCACTGACCTACTCAAGCAACTTGCATTTGCAGATCTCCGGAATGGCTATGGAATTGGAGACGCTAGGGAACTTTGAAGGTGGGAGTGAGGAGTTGGCTGGGTATTGTAGAATTAAGGCACTGAAAATATGCTGTAAGAAACATTTAGACCCTAGGATTTCCTCTCTTGCTGCACACAGCCAGCCAAAGACCTGACTGTCACTGAAGAGAGCTCAGGGAAATTAAACCAAACAGGCTCTAAACCTGGTCCTTCAAGAAAGAGCAGAAAGAAGAGAAAGTTATCAAGGGAGCAAAATGAGAACATTTCCCAGAACTGTAGGACATCGGTTTCCTGATTGAAAGAGCTAACCGAGTTTCTACATGATAAATGCAAAAAACCCATGTCATTTTGAAAGTTCAAAATGGTGGGGATTTACAAAGAAGGACCATAAATATTTATAGAAAAGAAATAATAGAATAAATTCAAAAGATCAGAATTTCTCGATAGCAATACTGGAAAGCAGAAGATAAAGGAGCAAGGTCTGGAAAATTCTCAATAAGGAATGTTTCACCTGGAATTCTTTATCTATACAACCAATCAAAGAAAGATGTTTGAAGATAGACGAAATTTATAAGTTGTACCTTGCAGGCATCCTTTTTTAGGAGGTTACTGGAGGATGTTCTGCTTGAGCAAGAAAGTAAATCCAGAAAAAGAAAGACAAAGGTTACAGGACACACAGTAGATAACATGGAAAACTAAAAAGAGGTTCTCACTGAAGCTGAAGGGAGTTCTCAGGAGGGGAGAGCTGTGCGACACGCCAAGAGATCAACCAGTCCGGATACATACAGGAGGGCAGAGATCTCCAGAAGGGACATCGCCATGAGAAAAACAAAGCAAAACAAAACAAAAATGAATAATTACCTGTTGAGTGTGACTTTGCTGAGAGGAGCTTTTCAGCTTTATCAAATAATCTTGGGGAATAATTGGTAAGTAGTATGTAAAAAATGAAGTAGGTAAAAAAACAAACAAACAAACAACAAAGCAATAGTGAAGTCCAGGAAAAACCAAAAAGTTGTGCAAGAAAGGAAAGGCCATCTGAGTGTCCTAACCAGCTGACTTGCAACAGTATTTATGGAGTCATAGTAATCCAGCGCTAATTGTTGATTTGACCAAAGGTTGTGATATAAATAAATTACAGAGACGGTAGACAAGGCGAAAGCGGTTAAGAGTGTGGATTAATTAACACACTAAGAGTGTGTGGAGTGGTGGTCAAACTGAAAAACCGAAAAATCATAGGCTAAGTCTGTTAGTTAAAAATGTAGAGGTAAAGATTTAAACAAACAACTGTTAAAAGACTTGAAAGGAGAGACTCGAGGAGGGAGTAGGAGGCGGGAAGATGCGCCATGAAAACCACTGTCGTCACAAGCTCTGCAAAACGATTTGACTTTTAAGACAATTAAATTTTAAAAGGAAGGAATAATAATCTGGTAAAAGTTGCGTACTCTCTCCTCTGGAGAAAATCAGCGTAAGCACACCTGGCACGCCCTCTGAGTTGGTTTTAGGAACCCAAGCCCAGTGGTGTGGACCTGGAGGAGGCACCATAGGTGGTCTGAGAGTCTCCTGTTTGCTGTGTCCAGCGGCGCCAATGGCGGCGGCCGAGAGCACGGGCATCCGCACTAAGCTGGAATCATCTCTGGCTTGCGGCAGATTTATAGATCAGCACACGTGGATTTATGGTTATGCCTCCGGCCACCGGTTAACAAGTGTGAGGTCCCAACCTGTCCTACCAGCAACACAGACAGTGGGGGAGATGGAAACTGTCCATCCAACCCCATTCTTCCTTTCCTCGCTGTCTTCCCCAGAGCCTTATTGCTTTTTCTCTGGGTGGAACCTAAACGCTGGTGTTTAAAGCAGCAAAGGACCTCGGGAGCTTTCTCCAGCCAGACAAGGGGTTTCCCGCTTGTCATATCCTGTCCTGTTCAGAGACACTAATGTGCCTCCTTTGGAAACTGGATGGGGGAGTCTCCTGCAGCAGGGTCCCTAGAGGGCCCCTGGGGCTCCTGCTGCCCTAGGGGACAATGCAGAAGGGACATCCCTCTGCTTAGACTACAAGACCATGTCTGATTGTGTGTCCGACGCTGAGAGATCCGAGCCGAACTGTTTACCCCCTGCCGGAGTTTCCAGGAGCTGTCCTAACGAATCATATAAATTTGATGGCTTAAGGGTCACTCGGATTTCTTCCTTTCTCTGGGTCTTGGGAACGACGCGGCTGTGAACGTGGGTGTGCAGACAACTCTTCGAGACCCTGCTTCTGATTCTTTCGGGTTTATGCCCAGAATGGATTGCCGATCGAACGACAATCTACGTTTCATTGTTTAAGGACTGTGAATGTTGCCTGTTATTTATTTATTTATTTATTTATTTTTTAAAGATTTATTTATTTATTTATTTGACAGGGAGAGAGAGAGCACAAGAAGGCAGAGGGGCAGGCAGAGAGAGAGGGAGAAGCAGGCTCCCCGCTGAGCAGGGAGCCCGAGTCAGCGCTCGATTCCAGGACCCTAGGACCATGACCTGAACCAAAGGCAGACGCTTAAGGACTGAGCCACTAGGGCACCCCAGGACAGCCTTCCTTTAAACACAGTTTTTCTTTTTAAAAATTTTATTTATTCGACAGAGAGGAAAGAGGTCACAAGCAGGCAGAGAGGTGGCGGGGGGGAGCAGGCTCCCTCCTGAGCAGAGAGCCCGATGCGGGGCTCGATCCCAAGACCCTGAGACCATGACCTGAGCCGAAGGCAGAGGCTTTTACCCACTGAGCCACCCAGGCGCCCCTATTTATTTTTTTAAAATTTTTAAAAAAGATTTTATTTATTTATTTGACACAGAGAGAGAGCACAAGTAGGCAGAGAGGCAGGCAGAGAGAGAGAGGGGGAAGCAGGCTCCCCGCTGAGCAGAAAGCCTGATGCGGGGCTCGATCCCAGGATTCTGGGATCATCACCTGAGCCGAAGGCAGAGGCTTTAACCCACTGAGCCCCCCAGGCGCCCCTGAATGTTGCCTTTTAAAGTAGGGATTTAAAGAGGGTCAAAAGTAAGACACCGAGGACAGAATGGAAAACGTGTCTGGGTCTCATGAAACCCACAGAAGGGTGGGATTCTGGCGATTTCACTTTGTTGAGCCTTGATTTCCTCATCTGTGAAATGGGAGCGGTACCATCCGCCAGGGGTGTGTATGGTTTTGAGAATATTGAGCTTTACTGGGAAAGGGCCGAAGGCTCGTGGCTCCGAGCTGGGGTCAAAGAGCCGTCCCCCTGCCCCTGTGTTTGTGCCACAGAGAGGCCGGAATGGTTTTTACACATTTTGAGGATTGTAACAAAAAAAAAAAAAAAAGGAAAAGAAAGGAAGACTAGGCAGCAGAGTCCATATGTAGTCTGCAAACCCTCAAATATTTATTCCCTAATCCTTTATAGGAAAAAGCTTGAGGTGCTCCATTTGGAGAAGGGTCTCTGATTTCAGGGCTCAAGGTCAGCCTTTGCTGGGTCATGAGTCTGAAGACCTTGACCAAGTTATTCCATCCATCTGTGCCTCGGTCTCCTCATCTGTAAAGTGGGGATAACACCCGTCCCCCCGTCTTGCTGTCTACCCCCATCACGTCTCTGTTCAGCACCGCCACACTGAGCTCCTTCTAGCTCTTTCTCTATGCATGTCTCCTGTGTTCTGGGTGGTCTGTGTTCCTAGCTAGGATGTGAGGTTCACATCCGAGTGTTTCTCGGACGGGACGTCCGTGCGCTCTGCTCACTGATGTGTCCCCAGTGCATCCAATGGCACTTCGCAGAGAGCGGGTACTCAGTAAATATTTGCTGAATGAATTCTGACCCCATCGGTGGGGTTTTGGGAGAACAAAATGAGCCGCCACACAGAGCATGGGGAGATCGTGCTGGAGGGGCGGCACAAGACCCCGGGGGCACGTCGAGGGCGCCTTCCCGCAAGGCAGGTTCTAGAGGGTGACTTCTCCGGGCACCGCCTTGGCCCAGCACCACTTGGTAGCGAAAACAGGAAGCACAGGAGGCAAGTCCGGCATGCCTCCCGGGGGCTGACACACGGGGCGTGGCGCCAGCAGGCTGTGGACCAGCCCAGTGATCCAAGGCAAACACGGTCAGCTTCCTGGGGACCTGCCCAACTGGTCCCCACACCTTCTGAGCATCACCCAGGAGCCGGCGAAGGTGGCGAAATGGCAGGTCCTGCTGCTACGACCTGCTCGGGGACCTGGAGCCTCCCTGGGCGGCAGCCCATGTCTGCTGAGTTGGCAAAGTGTCCCTCCACTCTGTCGCCCGGCCCCAGGTGCGAACAGACCCCAGCTCGCTGATGGAGGCCCGCAGGCTCTCGCTGAGGCTGGCGGCTGCCGAGCGACACGGCCGGGACTGGGTCCCAGGAGGGTACACCGCCATCGGGGCTACTCTGATGCAGGGCGAGTTGTAGACGCACCGGAGAAGGGGACAGGAGAATCACTGTGTCGCTGACTTCCCGGAGAAGTAGGGAAAGGCGGAGCATCTCTCCGGCCGCGGCCGCCTGGCTGACCGACCGTGGGGGCGAGGGGGCCCCTCTCCAGCCGAGGGGGCGGCCGGGGGCAGGAACCGGGTCAGGGGCCGACTCTCCTCTGATGACCGGCTGCTGAGAACCTGGATGAAGACGCTCTGACTTGTGGGGGGCCCCCCAACGCCGTCCCGAGAGTTGGTTCCCAGGGACACAGGGCTTTTGATGTCAGACCCAACAGCGAAGGAGCCCTCTATGAATCGCCACGGCATTCGGTCTTCGCTAGGCGGGGACCGACCTGATTTTTGTCGCGCGGCCCCAGTTCGTTTCCTGCGGTTCTCCCCAGGGCGGGCCATGTTCCAGGCACCCAGGCAGCCGGGCTGGGCGGCGCACGGGGCAGGGAGGGAGGAGGGAGGAGGAGCAGATACACACGGCTTTGCTGACAGATAAGTAAACTGATGTCATGGAACACAGGTGTCTCCCTCAACAGGAAACGCAAGAGGAGCGGCCTGCCCGAGGGTTATGAGCGATCGCTGGCCTGCAATCCGCTAAGATAGGCCCCAGGACAGGCCCCGGGCTCCGGGGCGGCAGAGGAGGCAGGTTAGGGAGGCCCACTCTGGGGCAGCGGAACCTTCTGGCACTTTCTCTGCCGGCTCGGGGAAGCGGTGAGGCTGCCGGGATGAGGATCCCGAAAAGGAACCGCTGCCCGGGGCCGAGAGCAAGATCGTCACGTGACAGCACGGCCACACTTAGACGACGCGGACACACTGTGACCCCAGACTTTCCGCTCAGCTCCCTGCTGCAGCAAGGCAAATGGGCTTAGGATCTTTGGTGCAGACGGGACCTTCTGAACACGTAAGGCCAAGCTGCCGGTAGAAATCAGGGCCGGCTGGTGGGGCTCCTTGCTCGCCCCAGGCCGTCCGTGGAGGAGTCGGCCAACTGCTCTAGGAAGCGAGTGTTTCTCGAGTGCGAGCCAGAGGCCCGGCGCCCACCCAGTTCTGCAGCTGCACGGCCTCAGCGGGCCTTCCCCAATCCCCGAACCGCGAGCTTCTGCGGCCCAACACGGAAAGGGGGAAGCAGGGGACAGAGGGACAGAGAAGAAGCTTCTCTGTCCCCTGGGGGCAGAGAGAGGACCCCCAAATTCATTCTGACGCCGAAGTGGCCACACGAGCTGTTGGGAGAAGTTGAAATATTGGTGATTTCTCATTTGCTTTTGGATTCCGAGCCCCGGCTACCGTGCCCCCGAAGGGTGGTGTAGCCGTGCTCACGGCGGGGCCACGAGCTAGAGCTCTGCTCACAGCCCAGCCTTTGCAGCTCTCAGAACAATGGCCTCGTTATTCTGCTGGGAGGGTCGGGGGCACCGACGGCGGGCGCGTCACACCCATTCACGAGGGACATGGGCATGGCCAGTCTGGCTCGGGCGGCTGGTCAACCATGGGAACCCGGGTCCTCCTTGGGAGAGGCCGGGCCATGAACTCTGCAGTGTGGGGAACAGGCGCTAACGTGGAAGTGACCAGAAGGTCAGGTACGACCAGCTGGGCCATGCAGACACTCCCTGTGCCAGAGCCCAAGGCCAAAGCCCGGCGTTGCACCAGCAGAGGGTGACGGGCGGCGGGAGACAAAGGTGTGAGGGGATCTGGGGGTGAGAGAAAGAAGAGCCCCCCCCCCCCCCCACCAGTACCTGCTGAGTTTGAGTCATTTGGGAAGATGGAGACTCTCGGCTTTCAGCCCCCGGCAGTGGAGCGCGCTGGAACCGTGAGGACGGAGGAAGGGGATGTAAGACAGAAGACAAAGAATCACAGTGACTTCCCCCCAAAAAGGGAGAGAAACTATTTCATGGCTCTCGATTCTGGGAAGGAATTGTTGGCATAGAATTCATGGAAGTAATCATCAACAAAAACATGAGTAGGTTTGTCTACATAGAATGAAAATGTCCTGGGATAAAAATGAGGCCAGGCCAAAATAAGTGGAAAACTGTGCAAAAATACCAGCATAAATATGACAGGCAAAAGGTCGAACTCTTTAATATACCCCAGAACTCTTACCAATTAATATGGAAAACACACTCCACCAAAAAACAAAACAAAACAAAACAAACAAACAAAAAACTTGGTGGAAAAGCATGCAATTTGCACATAAAACATTTAAGGTTTTCTGAACTCTGAAAACACTGACCACACAGGTCACGGTTCTGGAGGACCCCGGCCCCAGACACTGAGCTCAGTGTTTTGCTCATATGTGTTGATTTGGTCCTTGAAAAGGCTCCATGAGGCGGGCCAGCCTGACCCCTGCTTTGTTGCTGCACACAGAGGCTGGAGTTTCCCCCAGGCCCGAAGGTTCTAATCAGCGGAGCCAAGATCTAAGCCCATCTTGGACTCTGAAGCCTTGAATCACTATGCTATATAAATGAATTTTTAAAATAAGCCACGTTTTTAAAAAAAATTTTATTTATTTGACAGAGAGACACAGTGAATAGCGACAGAGGCAACACAAGCAGGAAGAATAGGAGGGAGAAGCAGGCTCCCCACCGAGCAGGGAGCCCGATGTGGGGCTCGATCCCAGGAGCCCCGGACCATGACCTGAGCGGAAGGCAGATGCTTAACGACTGAGCCACCCAGGTGCCCCCAAACAAGCCAATTTTTAACGACATAATCTCACGAAGAGTCAAAAGCAAATCAAAACACAGAAGTAGCATCTTCAGCGATGGGACGGACGTATGGTTTTGAAACAATGACGTCCACTCCGGGTGGGACAGGCAAGCCTACACACCGGTGCCTGAGAACATGTTGTGCGATCTGTTTGGAAAGCGATTCTGAGATACGTAGGAAGAGCCTTAAAAAGTGTCCTTCCTGGGGGGCGCTTGGGGGGTGCAGGTGGTTAAGTGTCGGACTCCTGGTTTCAGCTCAGGTTATGATCTTAGGGTCATGAAATGAAACCCTGCATTCAGCTCTGCCCTGGGTGTGGAGTTGGCTTAAGCTTCTCGTTCCCCCACTCCCCCTGCCCCTCCGCCTCTCCCCTACCCCCCGCTCGTGCACTTGCACACTCTCTAAAAAAAAAAAATAATAATAATAAATAAATAAATAAATAAATCCTTTAAAAAATGTTCTTCCTCTATGACCCAGAGATTTCATTTCTAGAAATCTATCGTGAAGAAGCAGAGATATGATCCAAGATTATGAATCGAGAAGGCTTATCACAGTGTCACTTAAATACAAATGCTGGAAACAACCCAAATACTCCCAAGCCGCCAACTGAGGGAACAAATCATGGCACCTCCATTGGGGAATATTACGCATCCATCAAAAAGCACATTTTTCGAGGGACGCGGGATGAGCCGGCCGAACGTAGGGGCGGACAGAAGTGAAGACGTTTAAAGTGGGTTTTGGGGAGTAAGGGGGGAGTTTCCCAAGCAAAGGTGGAGAATGCTGCAGACAGAATTCAAGGTGAGCGAAGACCAGACGTCTGAGAAAGCCCGGCATCCTGGGGTTGTCGGGTGGCTCTTAGGGGGCCAGCCGCCCAGGGCAGTGACGGGCGGTGGCCAGAGAAGAGTCGGTTAGGACAGCTGCGGAAGGGCTCGGGAACCAGCCAGCCTTCTCAGCAATAAGGAAACAGGAGTTTTTGAAAACCTGCCACCCCCCCACCCCCAGGAAATTCTGCAGGTAGACAATCTGGAAACTCTAGCAGGTAATAAACAGGAGGAAACAACGTTGCTCTCATCTCACACCTGTAATGAAAGTATTTATCACCACAACATTCTGATCTAAGGCATAGATGGACAGGCAGATATTTTACAAAAGGATTAACTGGAGTTTTTAATGTAACATCAATAATTCTTTATGACTCTGTCCCCCCGCCCGGAGTGGGAACAACTCAAAATCGGGAGCCGTGTCATGCTCGACTTCGGATTCCAAGCACCGGGTATGATTCCTGGGCATGGATGGGTGGGCGGGAGGGTAGAACTTTCTTCTGTGACGTCATATTTACAAAATCCCAGCCACCACCATGCCCCCCTTTGAACAGCCCTGCCACCCACTGAGATGCAACTTGTGAAAGGCCTCAATTTCTTCACCCTGGAAATGGTGAAAGCTTGCATGACAGACGGATATGGGGGCCCCCTTAGGAACCCCGAGTTGACATAATGATTACTCTAAGCTAAGACATTTGAGATTCAGCAGAGGCAGAACAAAGCCTCTTTGGAGCTTCCCTTAGCTGACTAAAAGCAGCAACTTCTGAGAAATGAGACTGTCATATGTCCCCTCCCTGGGGACTTACAGGCCTGAAGAAGACAGAAAGACCATTCATACCTGCTAAAACAAACACTATCACCAACTGTCTCCTGTCTCTTCTCTTAAGAACTCCTTTGTCATTCCGAAAGAAACCTATTTGTTTTCCCCACAGAAAAAGAAGCCCGTAGAAGCTGTTTCTTCCCTTCCCTTATCCCTCCGAAGTTAGATGTGTCCATCTTTGACCATAAGCATTTCATGAGTCAGCTACTGCTTGTGTTGGATCCCACATGCATACGCAGGAAATCCTTCCCTCCCGTTGATGGCTTTAGTCAGTTTAATATGCAGGCCCCAGTACAAGAACCTAAGAGGGTAGGCAAAGTTTTTCCTTCCCTACACAGGCAATGGCCAGACCATACATGGCAAGAGAATGAGCTACAGCCTCTGTAGCAATCAGCCCAGAACGGTTAGGACTTGGTCAGTGAGTGCCAGCTTCCCTAATCTGGGTCCTCACTTCCAATTTCAGGCCAATTAGAGAAAGTCAAGTATGTTTCTCTAACCCATCACATAGGATGCCCTGCTTCCGGGAGCCTGCCCTGGCTTCCCCATGGTGACAGCCTCCAGCCAGGGCACCCCTGAAGACGTCCTTGCTTTCTACTGTAAAGTGTTCCCAGTCCCCTACTTGCCTTTGAGTCTCTGCTGAATGCACGTGATGGTGACTGACTCCCCTCATAGAGCAAGACCTAAATAGGCAGCCCTTTTGTGTTCTTATTCGGGTGGTCTTCATCCTTCCCACGATGGGGACAATAATCACTTGATGCATGTCAGTTTCTGGCAGTCACTGCTAGGCAAGGAGCCTTCCCAAAGGCACCTGTCCCCCCATGGATCTGTTGGACAAATTGGAGAAGCTTTGGCAGATGTACATATTCTACAGGGTAGCTTTTACACCCTTGGACTCTGGATTCAGAGCGGGGTTCAAATTCTAGCTTTGCCAATTGATAACCTTTGCCAGCTACTCCCCTTGTTGCTAAAACAGGTCCGGGATGAGTGCCTGCCTCCTGATCTGCGTGGACTCGAAGGAGAAGTGAGCCAAAGGCTTGGCCCAGCATCAGGAGGGCCACACACATGCACTGTTCCCGGGTCTGGGGGAGCCCCTCACCTGCCGTTCTCCCTGGGCCAGCCCATGGCTCCAGGCTAGGGCTGAGCCTGGGAAAAGCATTTCCAAAGCGGCATCCAAAGGCCTGGTGGGTGCGGGAAGTGAAGATCAGAATGCTTACCTGCCCACATCAGCAGAAGGAGAGAGGCTGCCAGCTCTTGCTGGAGGGACGGGATGAGGGGGGAGGCGGCGTAGGGTTCTCGGAGAGCTCAAGACCCCGAGCAGAGCCCCACTTCTGCCCTGCACGTGCCAGGAGGGCTCAAGGGGGAAGGTCCCTGAGGACAAGGGAGCCTCCTGTTGGCTTAGACCTCAGGCCTGGGCCCCTGGTACGGCTGGAAGCAGAACTTTTCTGGATCTCAGCCTCGCCTTCTGCGAAAGCAGGGACGATCATTGCCCAACCGCCCTGCAGGGAGCTGGTGGGTGTAGAGTGATGGGAAATCACCATGTGAAATGACCTGCGGGTGTGAAATTCTTTTTTCTTTTTAAAGATGTCCTTCTTTATTTTAGAGAGAGTGGGGGCAGGGGTGGAGGGGCAGAGGGAGAGAATCCAAGCAGACTCCAAGCTGAGCGTGGAACCCGACACAGGACTCGATCTTGTGAGCCATAAGACCACGACCTGAGCCAAATCCGAGAGTCAGATGCTTTCCTGACTGAGCCACCCAGACACCCCTGGGTCTGAAATTCTTGTTGAAGTCCAGACTGGTGGCCTTTGCTCTCTAGAGATGGGGGCAAGTGTCTCAGAGAATAAGGGGTTCAGAAGATCCTGTGCCATGTTCAAGGGGCTCCCATGGGCCCCACCTCCCTTGCTTTTAGCAAACCTCCCATTTGGAGAGACGAGGGGGCACCTCCCAGTTATTATCTGAATTTTTATCCTGTCAGAAGCCACAGGGCAGGTACTGTGATGTTTGCACCCTGTACAGGGGGGTCCCCGGTTGTGAGGGGTTAGGTTCCATTGTCTACAACTTCAGAGCCAAGGGGAAAGATGGTTTCAAACCCAGGCGGAGAGGACCCACGGTCTTGCCTTCGGATGAACTGTGACCTCTGGCGGGCATGACCAGCGTATTTGTTTCCTGTGGTGACTGTAACAAATACCACACAGCTAGTGGCTTAAAACAGCACAGACAGACCCTCGTATGGTTCTAGAGGTCTGAAAGGAGCAGGAAAAGGGCCACATCAAGGTGTTGGCAGGGCTGGCTCCTTCCGGAGGCTCTGGAAGAAGTCTAGCCTCTCCCGGCTTCCAGAAGCTCCTGGCCGCACCTCTCTGCCCACTGCGAATGTTGTTACATTGCCTCTTCCCCCAACGTGACGTTTCTGCTTCCCTCCTTCCTACAAGGACCCTGGAGATGACATTGGGCCCATCTGAACAATCCAGGAAAACCTCCCCATCTAAGGTTTTTTGTTGAATCTGATCTGTAATGTTCCTGTTGCCGTGTAAGGAGACATATTCAGAGGTCTGGGGATAAGGGCATGGACATTGGGGGGGGTCGTGATTTTGTCTACTACACCCACAGAGTAGGGGGGAAAGTAACAGAACTGCCTTCAGGGTGTAACCAAAGGGATGAAGGTGCCCCCCACGGGCCGCAGCATCTGCTCGCCCTTGCGGGTCTCAGGAATAGCTCTTCAGAAATGGGAACTTAGCCAGAGTTTCATGCCTACATCATCTAATGAAGGCTAACACCCGAGTCAGATTGCAGGAACAAACTTTTTCCTAGAACCGAATCTAAGCACACACGTGTCACCCCCGGGCAGCAGAAAGTGCACATCTCTCTACTTTGTCCACCTGCAGTGGCCAAGGGCCCGGTGTGGATCAGAGCCCACGGAGGGCGGGCATCTCTGCAGGGGTGAGGCGGCATCCTCCAGGTCTCTGGCTTTCGGCACGTCCAATCTGGCTCAGGCGCCGAATTTGGAGGATGTTCGCAGCGTCTATTGGTGGTCTTCTCCGGGGACCTGCCGTCCTAGGTACACCTGGGACAGGGCTGTCCTGAGGTTGTTGCAGGCTGGAGGCATCTCTCCAAGAAGCATCCTTGTGGGCCACGGGGAGCAACTGCTGGTTATCGCTCTGGTTCCAGGAGCTAGGAAGACGACTCAGAAACACCGGCAGTAAATCACACGCCGGCTTTAATTCTTCTTATTGGTTCTTTTTTTAATATATAATGTTCTTCATAAGTTTTAAGTTCCCCCTCCCTCCTCTTTCCGCCCCCTTTTCCTCCCCCCTTCCCTTCCCCGGTAGAGGAGGCACTGTGTTGGAATTCCCGGGACTGGGCCGAGAGAGCTGTGCTCCCTGCCCTCCCTCCCCACCCCCAGCCACTCGCCTTTAGTCGGTGTCGTCGGAAAAAGCAAGTAGCCTTTAGTCGGTGTCGTCTGAAAAAGCAAGTAGCGCTGGACCCCAGTCAAAGCCGGAAGGACGGGTTTAATTAGAAACACCTCCTGCAGCAGGGAGGAGGGTCCCAAGGGCGGGACTCTCAGCCGCATTCTGTATGGAGGGGACCGGGCACCTGAAAGGGAGGAGGAGGGAGAGGGAGGGCAAGTGGGCTCAGTAGCGTCAGGGAGATGCTCATTTAGGGAAAGTCGGGAAGGGCCGGACCTGTGAACCCCACCCGGGTTTGCTCACCGGCTCGTGCAGGGGGCCCCATCTTGGGGTGCCGGCTGGCACACGCCGTGAATTCTTTTGGCAGCCTTAGCTTTTCGCAGGCAGGCACGGTGAGGGGCCAGGGTCCTCCATCCGCGGCCTTTAGCTCTCCGGCGCAACGTTAGCGTTTATTCAAGTCCAGGGTTGAGTCTTAGCGGGGAAGAGGGCTTGGAGGAGCCTGGCTGCTTTGGACAAAGAGAGAACCTTCGTCACAGGCATTCGGTAGCTTGCAAACAGAAAATACAACACCCAGAGCCTTTGGGATCAGAAAACCCCAACGCTGTCCCGAGGCCGGGTATGTGGCGGGCGCTTGAGAGGCTGTGCAGGCCGAGTTGCCCTCGGACTATTGACAGCATCGGGTACACATTTGTTTCCTTCGGGGACAGTCGTGGTTGCTCGCCAGCAAGGTGTGGGTTAAGTTCAGGGAAAAGCGGCTGTGCACCCGTGGAAACCAAGCCCAGACCACCCTCCCCGCCGCCCACCTGCTGATTACAGAGCCGAGGAGCCCGCGCTCCCGGCTCTGAGGGTCTGTGGTCGGCATCCCCGGGTACCAGCTGATGGCCATGTCCGCGGGCAGGGGACCTATCCTGGGGTTCCCCAGCCTCCGCGGCCAGCGAGCCACCCTCACAGGGGCCCGTGTTGGCTCGCGGCCTCCCCGCCCCGTCCCGACAGCAGCTCAGGCCGGACCACGGTGCCCAGAGGCCAGCTGTGTGGATGGGAGCGCCGTCCAGGCCCAGGAGCCGGGACGAGGCGGAGGCGGCCCTGTGGTTGGCGGGGCGGGGTCCTAGGGAGGTGTCGCGGCCATCCTGGGAGTGAGCGAAGCAGGAGGAAGGGTCAGCGGGTGGAGGGCGCAGGGGGTGGGGGTGGGGCATGGAGGAAGGCGTGGCCATTTGGGAGGTGTGCTGGGAAGTGGGAAATGCCACAGGCCTGGGGCTCGGGGTGGGCTCCAGTGCCTAGAAAAGCCTGGAATGTCCAGGAGCGTCTAGTGAGTAATGGGGATCTAGGTATTTTAGCTCTGCAGAAGCAGGGAACCTCGGCAGGGTCCTAGGCACTGGGAACGTGGTGGGGACGGATGCTAGATCACCTACACGATGTTCAGTTTCTTAAGGAACTGAACGTGCAGGTTGATACGGCAGAGCTCGGCTAGCCCAAGGGCCCTGGACCCCGACCCCCAGACTCGGGCTTGGTCCTCGTGGTTGGCTACAGGATGGCGCCCAGAGACAGCTTCGTCCTAACCCCTGGAGTGGGACCTTGTGTGGCCAGAAAAGGACTCTCTGCGGGGATGATTCAGTTAAAAATCTTGAGATAGCCGATGATCCTGGATCGTATGGGCGGGCCCTAGAGGCCAACGCACGCGTCCTTGTAAGAAGGGAGTAGAGGGAGACCTGGCTACAGGGGAGGCGGTGGCCACGTGACCCGGGAGGCAGAGCCTGGAGGGACACAGCCACAGGCCCAGGGAACGCGGGCAGCCCAGACGCTGGACCAGGTAAGGAAGGACCCTCCCCTGGAGCCTCCAGAAGGAGCCGGGCCTGCTGTCCCCTTGCCTTGTCACTCGGGTTGCTTCCCTATCTTGGCTGTTGTAAATAACGCTGCTATCAACACAGTGGCATTTCTGTTGTTTTAAGCCGATAATTTGTGGTATTTGTTACGGCAGCCACGGGAAACTCACAGTCCAAAGGTGGGGGGCCGGCTGAGCTCCTGGTGGGGCTTGGGGGGCCCAGATGGCTGTTAGAGGGAACGAGGTGTGGTCAGCCCCAAGCCCCTCCCCTGTCTCAGGTACAGAAAATGTGGGAAACGTAGTGGGGGTGATGGGATGGAGTGAGGCGCTCTCTTTTCAATTTATACCTTCCTGTTTGGATCTTCTACCCGTGGTTTTATTTTTTATTTTTTTATTTTTTTAAAAGGTTTACTTATTTGAGAGAGAGAGTATGCAAGGATGGGATGGGGTAAGGACAGAGGGAGAGGGAGAGAGAATTCCAAACAGACTCCTTAATGAGTATGGAGTCTCACACCAACATCGATCTCAGGACCCTGGGAACATGACCTGAGCTGAAATCAAGAGTTGGATGCTCATGGACGGAGCCACGCAGGTGCCCTGAGATGTTTTTATTTCTACAAGTGTCATTAGGAGTAATTCATCGGGGGAGATTTTGTGTTTCCTTATTTGTATTTGTCTCTAAAGGGTGCCTGGGACTCCCAGCACCTAGTCAATGTTACCTTTGTGAGTGGGTTACTCTCTCCCGGGGAACTTTGCATCCCCCTCCCCCGACTCCCGGCTCCTCCCTCTCCCTCCTCCCATCCCTCCCTCCTCTCCGAAATCACCTGCTTCTCTGGGCCTGGAGAACCACCTTCCTGTCTATGGGCACCCAGGCTCTCAGGTGCCTTTTCTAAAGGTGCCTTTCCCAAACAAAGAGGATTCCTTTTCCCAGCAGAATGCCTGCCTCCGGGTCCCTTGGCGTGTTTTCACCTTGTTGTGGACGTTCGTTGCACTTACTTTGGACCATGCCATGTGTTCAGGGCTTTAAACTATTTTTCCTATCTTCACAACCATTTCACAAAGTGTCTGGTATCGCCGCAGGTTTAAAGACGACGAAACAGCAGCTGCGTGAAGACTGGAGACTAGTGTTTGGGCTAGTGACTCCCCAGGATGGCCTTCGTGCTCCGTGCCCCCGGGG
Source organism: Nasua narica (assembly GCA_028533885.1). Classification (NCBI taxonomy): domain Eukaryota; kingdom Metazoa; phylum Chordata; class Mammalia; order Carnivora; family Procyonidae; genus Nasua; species Nasua narica. The sequence continues at coordinate 192,727,503 of CM052799.1, forward strand.
CTGTGGGCTCGCTCCAGGAGCCCGCTTGCTGGCGCAGCTGAGCGCATGCGGAGGTGAGAACCGTCTCTGGGGAGGGCACTAGGCTGACTCCTGACGGGCTTCAGTGCACACGGGACATGCCTGCATCGTCTTCTAAATTGATCCTTGGCAATGACTTTCCACACTTAACCTCTGGCTTCCACTTCCTGCTGCAGCCTCAATGCCAGAGGCAGAGACTGACTGGGCGCTCCTGTCACCTTCTGGGGGTTTCTGAGTATGGGTGACCATAAGTGACCCTCAATTTCACTTTCTTCAGCCTAAAATCATCTCTACTCTGTGAAAACCCGTAGCAAAAATGATAAAACCTGGTGCGCTCGCTGAATGGGCTTGCAACACACGTGCATACATGCGTGTGTGTGTGTGTGTATAGTGTATGCGTGTGTGCATGTGTTTCTGTGTGTGTGTGTCCTGTGTGCTGTGTGTCCATGTGTGTGTCCAATATGTGTCCTTGGGCTGCTTGTCCCCTGTCCCCAGCACAGTCCTGTGACTTACGGGACAGACGGAGTGAGCGGGGCCACAACACCGCGATGGGTGCAGGTGTCGTCTGCTAACCCAGGTGAGCAGCAGGTGAGGAGGGCTCCTAGCTTGCTGCCAGCCTCCAGGGGACCCAGCTCTTCATTCAACCCACCGGCAAGTACTAGACGCCTTCTGCAGGCAGCACGGGGAGCAAGTGAGCGATAGGACATGTGCTCCCCAGCCCCAGCCACCGAGAAGAAAAACAGAGACTGATGTCTCCCTCAGAAGATAAAACTAGGAAACCCACACCTGTCCGGGCAGGGCTCAAGCTCCTGTCTCCTCAGCAGCAGGGATATGCCAGACCCAAGGCGTTAGCACAGCAGACAGAGGTCATTCCCGCCTGCAGGGCAGGTCTGGATGCCTCCCAATGAGAAGGTAAGAGAAAGGAATGTTCCAGAACAGAGGCAGGAAGCACCGGCCTGATAGGGGGCCTGTGAGCAGCCACTGCTACCCTGGGTTGTGGCCATGCCTGGCCCTCGGCCCCCGTGCTCTCCCCTCCCTGCGTGTGGGCTCACCTCTGCCTTCTGACTACTTGCCCGGCTGTCGGCAAAGACACAGTGGGGGACCACCTGAGCTGCCCGGCGTTGGTTTTCCTCATCCCGAGAGGCACATTTCTGGTTTTTCCTCAGTCTCCGTGGGTAAGCCTGTGCCAGGATCTTCTTAATCTTCTGACTCAGAATTAAACCCATTTTGCGGATAAGGAATCAGAGGCTCTAACGTGCCCTAGCTCGCTAGTGAAGCTGGAGCTCCGGCCCAGGTAGGCAGAGCCCTGAGCCCCGCTCTGGAGTGGGGGCCAGCGGCCCCCATCCGACGAGGCTTCTGTGTCCCAGCTCGCCTGTGGCGTGAGTGCGGGGCTCACCGTGGAGCCTTCCCCTCTCAGGAGCTCAGAGGCCAGTGAAGGTCCCAGGCAAGTGAGCAAGTCCTTTTCCAAACTGGGGTCAGGGCGTGGCTCCAGGGAGCAGCCAACAGATGACGGTGCCTGTCAGGGTTCCCAGAAGCAGCCTGACGGGAAGCCAGCGTTGGGAGTTTGCGGGATGGGCGAGTGCAGGGGGTTTTCTTGGGGAGGAACAGCAGGTGCAAAGGCTTAGGGACGGGGGGCTGAAGGGGGCTGCTGTGAGGAGCCTGGGAGCCTTCTCATGAGCACAAACAGTGGTCGGGGTGGCCATGGGATCTGATCATATTCCAGAATGTTCTCCCGCTGCTCTCGCGGGGGTTTTCGAGGAGAGACTGTGAAGGGTAATAGATGTGCAGGGAAGTTCTCAGTCCCCGGCTTGTGCTGTCACAAATGGAGAGAAGCAGCAAGGGCACAGGACGGAAGGACCTTCATTTCCTGGGGCGATCACGTCAGGGGAGTGGGTGCAGGTGTCCCCCGGAGCGTGTCGGCTCCAGAGCCTAGTGCTGGGCCCTGAACTTGAGAGCAGAGGCATCTGGGGGCTGCCCTGCCTCCATCTGGAGCCCTGCGGGGCAGGGGGAGTGTCCAGGTGTGGGGCCTTCCACCATCGAGCTCCGCCTCATTGCCACCTGGGGGGCCCCCAAATACCCTCACTGGCCTTGCCTCCTTCCATCCTTTCTGCCTCGGCTTCTGTTCTGGGCCCAGAGAAACTGGCTCTTCCAGTTCTATGAGTTTAAGGGATTGAAGCAAAAGAGTCTAAATTTGACCTAGAGCCTTGACCTGCAGCGGAGGGGGCCCCCAGGAGGGCCCCAGGCCCTCCATCCCGCCAGAGGGGTGCGGGGGCCGGGGGAGGACATGGACAGAAGGTGAGGAGGGAAACCTGGGGCGGTGGGAGCCTCGCACTCTCTGTGTCTCTCTGCCCCGCGTACGTACTTATGTTTTAAAGCACACCGAGCCGACATTTGCTGTACGAGGTGCGTGTGGCCACTCCCTCCGTTTCACAGACGTGGACGCGAGGCAGGGAAGGGCTGAGTGGCTTGAACGTGGGCCGCCCAGAGCTGCTCGGCAAAGCCTGGCCGTCTGGCACCGAAACACACTCGTCTCCACTAAGCCAGGGGTTCTCAGGTTAGGTTCCCCAGTTAGCAGTAGCCACAGCAGCCACACCTGGACGCTTGGGATGAATGCAAGTTCTCGGGTCCCACACCGGCCTATGAATCTAGCATCTGGGGGGCGCTCGGCAATCTGGGTTTGAATGATCCCTCCTGGGGATTTGGGGGCCCATCAGGGGCTTGTTCAATTAATTGCTGAGCGCCGACCTACCGCAGAATGGTGGTAAAGACAGCCGCCACCATGAGGGGGCCCACAGACCTCTCCTGTCTTCTCAGAGCCTGGGATGAAGAGCTCTGGCTTTCCAGTAAAAGCATCTGTGGTCCAGGCAGTTTCTGAGTGTTCTCTGCATGCCTCAGGAATAGCGGGAGCCGGGAGCCAGGCCTGGAGCCACCAGTTAAAGAGGACTGAATCCATGGGACAGACTTGGGTGTTTCAGGTTGGGATCCGGGGACTGCGTGAGCATGCCTGTGAATCCTCTTTAGGCACCATCTGGGGACCTGTAATTTAAATGTAAAGGCAAACAGGAGATTAGCCATGGTGGCTTTGAGGACCCTGTGTCCTTGCTTTGGCGCTTTGGCTGCTGGATGATTTTAAGAACAAAACAGAACTGTTCCAGGGGCTAGAAGCCCTGAGGCACAGGCTGCAGGCCAGTTGCTCGTGGGGGGACGGGCGTCCTGTGAGCACCTCTCGCCGCAGGCCGCCCCCGCACCCCACACACTTCCACCTGGCCACCGGAGACCCGGAGAAAAGTGCAGACCCCCAGCTACAAAAACAATCACCTTTTATCTTTTTAAAAGATTTTATGTATTTATTTGACAGAGACAGAAGACAAGCAGGGGGAGCGGCAGGCAGAGGGAGAGGGAGAAGCAGGCTCCCCGTTGAGCAGGGAGCCCCACGGGGGGCTTGATCCCAGAACCCCAGGATCCCGACCTGAGCCAAAGGCGGATGCTTCACCAGCAGAGCCTCCCAGAACATCATCTTTTGCACAAAGAGCAGGGATGTGCTGAAGAGAACCCAGCAAACAACCCTAAACGCTCCAACCTTCCTTGTTGCAAAGACAGCCGGTGAAGAGCTAGGTCGGATCCCAACCCTGCCCCTAAATACCTTCTCAGACCCCACTGCCCACCTTTCCATGGAGGGGAAGGGGGTCCTTACGGCGTTTCTTTAGTTCAGCCCAGTCTGGCAAATGGCTGTCCCTGGAGATGCCACCAGCTCCACTAGTAACCCAAGGACACCTGTGGGCCAGGGGGACCCGCCCCCTAAGATTCCATCTCCCACGGGACATTCTGCCATCATCCCTCGTGTCTTCCAAGAGCCCACTCCCTTGCAGGCAGCATTCCTACTGGGAAGAGACGTCCCCCGTTCGGCCTCGGAAGGTCCTTTGGGCCGTGCCCTCTGGCCCCTTTCATGTCCTCGCCAGGCTGTCCACAGCTCTCCCTGTGTGCACGGCCACCAGCAGAAGCCATGGGGCGGGGCTCAGGCCACACAGCGTCCCTTGTGGGCGTTCGCCGGCCACTGCGACTCACCGGCCCAGGCGGGTGCAGAGGCACCTGGTAAACGGGCGTGGATTCAGAGGAGTAATTGCAGCTCCTTTTGCAAACACTCTCCTGCACCGGAATTGTTGCTTTTCATTCTCAAAGCAGCCCCGCGGGTCAGGGGGGAAACTGAGGCACAGAGCGGTTAAGTTCCTTGTTCCCACCAGGAACTGGTGGAGCTGGGACGTAAGCCCAGAGCCCGGGCTCTCACTCCCTATACGGTGGGTCTGGGCCATGGGCCGAGGAGCCCCCATTCCGGGCCCCCCAGCCTCATCTCCCAGGTACCGAAGTCCTCCTCGGGCCCCCGGGACATGGCGGGAGGCAGGATTGGGGGCCCCCTCCTCCTCCCTCGTCTCCCGCTGCCAAGGAAGCCTGTGGCTTTCCCCCGAGGCCTTCCTGGCCCGCGCCCTCGCCAGAAGCCCATCCGGATGGACGGATGGACGCTGGGCTCCTAAATACTTCAGGCTGGCAGTTATGCAGGGAGGAAGCCGGCAGGCAGCACTCCCCGCCAGGCAGGTTATGACAGGAAGCCGGTGCATCATGGTGCCGATGGAGAGCCGGGCCTGCGGGAGTCTCGGAGACAGGCCCGCAATGCCGGCGTCCGCGGGACCCTGGCAGACCCTGCGGGCCTGGGCCCTTTGTCCTGGCGCTCTCCCCACTGCTCCCCTCCACCCCCGAGGATGGCAAACTACCCCTCCACATGCCAGCCTCCGCCCGGGCCACAGGTCTCCTGGTCGCACGTCTGCGGCAGCTGCATGGGACTCGGAGAAAGAGCCGAGAACTGGCCAGACGCTGGCAAAGGGTCCCTGCGAGCTCCTGGCAGGGACATCCTCAGACGTCCTGTGCTGGGGGGAGGACAGTCCCTCTGGGGGACAGCTTACTCTGACCCTGCCGGCCGGGTCCACCTACCCAGCAGTGGGCATGATTGGCAGAGATTCGACCCCGTCTACTGCTCACGCCCCGGGCCACAGCCCCTTCCCTTCCGCTACCCTGGCTCCCACCTCCGCTGTGGCCAGTCTCCATCCATCTAGAATACCCCCTCCCACCCGCCACCGGCAACTTTATGAAAAATGGGGAAAGGAAAAAAAGAAAAAGTCCACGCAAGAGCGAGGTCTCCCGTGGGGCACACGAGCTAGCCGGGCATCGCAGACGGTGTCGTGTAGACTTTCCTGTCCCTTTGTGGGGACAGGCTTTGGGCACGCGGTGTGACGCTCTGGGTGAGTCTCTCTCATCCTCAAGCCCAGTTCACAATCTACTTCCACTGGCCGGGGCCTCCCTGGCGGAGGTGATGGCTTTTCCCACCCAGTGTGTGCCTGCCAGTCAGGGACCCTCCTCCTGGTCCGCGGGGGAAGAGGGCAGGGGACCGGCATCTGGGGGCAGGGTGCGGGCGGCCGGGGGCGTGGGAAGCAGGCTGGGGGCGGGGCGCGGGTGGCCGGGGGGCGGGGGAGGCAGGCTGTCCTGCAGGCTGGGGGTGTCCTGCAGGCGGGGCGCGGGCGGCTGGGGGCTTGGGAAGCAGGCTGGGGGCGGGGCGCGGGCGGCTGGGGGCGGGGCGCGGGTGGCCGGGGGCGGGGTGGGGGCTGCCCCGCACTGGTGCGGGTGGGCAGTGACTGGGGTGCGTCCACTGGCCTCACTCACCAGCTCCCATGGCTCTAGAGCAGGCGCTTACCCGATCGGGCGTTGGGACCTGTGTTGGTTGGCCCGGAGCCTGGGCACCACGACTGTCAGCCATCACTAAACACTATATACGCTTTCCTTTTCAGCTATCGCAGCCCCGTGCCCACCTTCCCCTGGGACAGCAAATACTTTGCCTGCATTGTATTTACGCAGACCATTTCTTCTCCTCTCGGGGTGGGCACTTGACGAAGTGCAGAGATCTTGCACCTCTTAGAAGAGAGAGGTGATCAGTGGGGACGGACTCTGCCCGAGGCCAGACCTCGTCCTCCCTCCTGCTCACTCATTCGTTCATCTCTGCAGCCGCCGGCGCCTACATCGTGTTTGTTGGACACCTCCTCTGTGCCAGGAAATCCACTACCTTTGATCCAGAACTCCCCCGTCGGGACTCTTGTCCCAGGAGTGCATTAGGAAGAGTCACTTTAATCTCTGCCAAACTGCCTGAGACTAACCAGCAGGAACAGAGATGAGATGAGATACCATGTCCCGGGCTCAGAATATGACCGCTGTGGATCAAAGGGCCCCCTCTGGGCCGCGAGTGACTGTCCCACTGCTCCCTGTCACCACCCCCAGCCTGCAGGACTCCAGGACTCCGTGTGTGTCCTGCACCATCCTCTGAAGGATGGGCAAACAGGTCCCTGCCGTCTGGTGATACACAATACGTCAGCTCCTTCCGGACGACCGTCAGACACAACCACACATCCCTGCAGACAGAACCACATCACTTTGAACTTGAGGCTTTGAGGCTTTTGTTTCAAAGGGGTGGCAGAGGCCCCACGGGGTTGCCCCGAGAAGGTACCCGGCATGCCCTGACGACCGTCAGCGTGGCTGTGACGCGCAGTCCTCACTCTGTTCTTGGGGCACTCACAGGCTTGGGGACCGGATTCTCCACATGGGGTGGTGCCCCCCAACGTGCCCCCAGACAGGTTCCTGTCTTGCCGCTCTGTCTCCGACCCAGTGACCTCCCCTGGCCCAGCCAGGGTCTGGGGCTTGTTGCCGTCAAGCCTCGCAGCCTTGCCAATGATGTTCGCTCCTTCTGGGGCCCGGTGAAGGCTTGCCATTGGCACAGTGAGTTAATTCAGTATATTATAAAATAGCTTTTATTTTATTTTTTAACCTTTTTTTTTCTAGATTTATTTATTTCTTTGAGAGGGGGAGGGGCAGAGAGAGAGGGAGAGAGAGAATCTCAAGCAGACCCCCCCGCTGAACGGGGAGCCTGATTTGGAGCTCGATCCCAGGAGCCTGAGATCACGACCTCAGCCGAAATCAAGAATCAGACGCTCAACCCACCCAGCCAGGCGTTCCTAAAAAAGCCTTCAAGTGGGTCACCCACTTGGTTAGCCAGTGAGCGAAGGAATGTGTTCGGCCGTCGCTTGTTGGGGGGACTGAGGGCAAAGGTGATTTTTTTAATGGCATTTAATAAGTGCATAATTTGTCCTTTCCCCAGAAAGAGGTGCCTTTTCAGTTTGCCTTGATTAGCGCCGGAAGAATAAGGACTATTTATGGAGCTATTACGGGAGTTAATTACTTTTTTGGAAATTTTGTAATCACACCGTCTTTTAAATCCCTGTTTAGGCCGGAGGTTCTCTCCACTCGACAGAAGGTAAAGGGACCTCCGTTGTTTGTCACCAGAACATGATGGGACAGCATCCCCTCCCCCTTCTCAGCTCTGGGTCGGGGGAGGAGTCGCTTCGACACACACCTAGTTCCTGAGCTGGGAGCCCCGCCACGACCTGGAGTACACTCCGTAGACCTGAAACAGCACTTGAAATCCTCAATCGCTGCATTGTTTCTCTCCATCATCCCTCCCCACGCAGGCCGCCAGGCACCCCTATGGGGTATGGGTCGGTATTCCCAGACTTCTCTGGACGGGGCCAAGACACCCTGAAGGAAACTGCATTTCTCTCCTTTAAGCCTTTGTTTTACTTCAATTACTCAGGACTTTGCAACGCACCTTCGTTCTTATCTCCGCCCACTGAACCACAACAAGCCCCATTTGCAGACCGCTTCCTCCAGGAAGGCTTCCGGGAGGCTCTAACCTCAGTGCTCCGTTTCCAGGGAGAGACTGCTCCCTCCAGGGTTCTCGATGGTCACGGCTGTGTGACCCCACTCCCAGAGTGAGTGCCGGGAAGCCGCTGGGACCGTCACTTGCTCGTCTCATCCCCTCCCTTAGGCCTTTGGACGTAGACTTGAATAAACAAGTTTAGATGGATGCCGGTTGGATGAGTAGAAATTCGGCATCTTGGAGGAGCTGGGAGGATGAGAAAACGAAGCCGCTTAGCCGTTCGCAGTTGTTGAACGAAGACCCCCCAGAGACATGCATATACCTGGGTGTACCCGGTGCCAAAAGCGGGGATTCGTCCATAAGAAAAACCCAGCAGAACGCGCGTCATAGGAAAAACATACTGCCGTACGCGAGCAGGAGAGACCGTGGTGCGCCGCGGCTCAGTCTTGCAGGGACTGTGGTCCCTTCAGGGTCACCAGCATCCGCAGGACCGGGTTCACCCCGTTGCTGCTGGAGTCCTGGTCGGCGTGTGCTTTTGGTCGGGACCCCCGCAACCGATGCCGAGATAGGGGCCGCTGTTCCAAGCATCCGACGCAGATCGCGATATTCAGAGTAGAAGAGGAATTCCCCTTCCTGTGTTCCTTCTGGAGAATGAGGAAAAATAGGGGCACTTGAGGGGCTCGGTCGGTGAAGCGTCTGCCTCCGGCTCAGGTCATGATCTCAGGGACCTGGGATCGAGCCCCGCATCGGGCTCCCTGCTTGGCGGGGAGTCTGCTTCTCCCTCTCCCTCTGCTCCCCCTGCCTGTGCTCTCTCACTCTCCCTGTCCAATAAATAAATAAAATCTTTAAAAAAAAAGAATGAGGAAGAATATTCTCCCAGAAGCCCCCAGCAGCTCTCTCTTCGTGTCTCCTTGGTCAGAGCTGATCACGGGCCTGTGCCTCTGTTTATTAATTTTGTTTTAGTTTTTTTAAAAAAAATAGACACACTTTCCAGGCAGTTTCAGGATCACAGCAAAGTTGAGGGGAAAGATCCGAGAGCTCCCATAGCTCCCAACCCCCGCAGCCTCCCCCCTCCCCTGTCAGCATTGCGCTCTCCCCTCACCCCTTCTTCCCTCCTTTTGTTTTTCTTTGGAAGAAATTTCACACCCGTTCAAAAGTGGACAGACAAGTAAATTCAGCAGTCCTGACCCTGACCTCCGATTCGGGGCTCACCAAGACTCTGCACCTTGCCTTTGGTCATCTGTCTTCTTCGATGAAGTACTTCAAAGCGAATCCCTGACATCGCGCCATTTGAGCCCCACATAACCCAGTGTTCACGGATATACAAAAAATTACCAACGTTGCGTGTATGACCACAATGCCATTTCCACATCTAACAAAGTCCACGATAATCTCCGGGTAGTTGTGAAAGATGAGTTCATATCCACATTTCCTCAGTTGTCTCAAAAAATGTCTTTTTCCAGTTGATTGATTGGAGTGGAGATCCCACGGGGTCACGCTTATCACATTTGTTTGTAAGATCTCTTAGGTCTCTTTTAACATAGATAATCTCTCCCACTTTAAAAAAAAAATCCCATTGACTTGAAGAAACTGAGCGTTTTGTCCTGCAGAATGTCCTTTTTCTGGAATTTTCTCTTGCCTTCCTTGTTATGCCATTTAAATTCTTCCTCTTGCCCTCACATTTCCTACAAGCTGAATTAAATCCGAGTTCCTGTTTTGGCAATCTCTTCGTACCGTGTCACATGAAAGGCATACACTGTCCTGTCCCAGTTTTCCCACCTTTAAGCCTTATCGCTGGATTCAAGAGGTGACAGCCAGATCCCTCCATGGTCACCTCCAACTCAGGGCCAGTACCCATAAAATTTATTGTTTCCAAATTTCCAAATGCATTGTTTCCAAAATCAGGATTCCTCCCCCGCCCCCGCCCCCAGGAATCCAAGGAGGTTTAAAACAATTGAAATGGTATATTTTGAAATTCTTACGCAAAGACCAAAACGTTCATTTTACGTTTGTGAACCAACAAGATCATTTTATTCAAACTGATCTATACATTCCAGGCATTCCCAAAATCTCAGCAGCATTTTTGGGTGGAAATTGACAAGCCAAATCTAGAGTCCCTATGAAAACCTGAGGATAGAGTGTGGTCGACACGACTTTGGAAAGGAAGAGCCCCTGCCCAATTTCCTCCTCCGAGCTCCTGCCCGATTTCCTCCTCCTCCGTCTGACTTCAACGTTGGGTCTCCAGCTGTGGTAGCCACGCCCACGTGGTGCCGGCATCAGAACAAACATGGAACGGAGGAGGGAATCCAGAAATGGAGTGACTTTGTAAGGTCCGACTGCGAGACCATATCCCCAATTACCCACCAGTTTAACTGAGATGACCCATGCCCCTGAACACAAACCTAAAACTCTCGAAAAGCAAGAAGACACAAGAACATCTTAGTGCCCCGGGATTAGGCAACGAGTCCTCAGGTACAGCCCGGAAGAGAAAAGTCTACCAGCTAGACGTCGTCAAGATTAAGAACGTCTGCTCTTTGAAAGGCACGGTGAGATACATAAAAAAGAAAAGCCACAGACTAGAGAAAATACTCACGAATCGCATGTCTGAGAAAGGACTTGTATCCAGTGTGTATGAACAACTAGCAAAACTCAGTAATAAGAAAGCCAAGAACCTGCTTTTGTGTTTTCAAAGAGCAAATCATTTGAATAGGTACTTGGCCAAAGAAGACACAGGGATGGCAAATAACTGCGCGAAAAATGTTCAACAGCGTTCATCATCGAGGAAACGAAACTCAAGAGTACTATGGGCTGTCACGACATCGAGCTCAGAATGACGCAGGACCTGAGCTCTTAGCAAGACCAAAGGGCACAATCACTTTGGAAAACCACTGGATAGTTTCTTAAAAAGTTAAGCATGCACCTACTATATGGCCTGGGCCCTCCGACCCTAAGTACTTACCAACGAAACGAAAGCACGTATCCGTGGGAAGACTGTCGCACAAAAATTTGTCACTTGTAACTCGCCCCAGATGGAAACAACTCAAATGTGCATCCACAGGTGAGATGGGCAGATTGTGGTCTATCCACCCCGCGGAAGGATGGATGTGAGATGATCGTTGCTGTGACTGCGGTGGTGGTTTTGTGGGAGTGTATATGTGTGAATACCAATTTGCACGCTTAAAATGCATGGATTTTATTGGATATAAATTATCCCTTGATAAAGCTGGGGGAAAAACCTATTTGCTCTGCCAAAATTCTTAGCTTATAAAGACAAGGAAAAAAATACAACGATGTTATGGAATTGTCGTTTCTAATAAAGTGAAAATTGCCTTTACTGAGAAAAAATACTTTCTGAAAAATAATGACAACATTCATTATATTATAGTAAAGCCGAAAACAAGTACCTTCTTCCCGGCGATTATCTGGATATTAGAAAGCGATTCCAACCGGATAATTATTCTTGATAAATGTTTGCATTCTTTAGTTTTTAACTTTATGTAATTTAATGCCATGTTAGTGGTATTTTTCAGAAGGATCTATTCGCTTTAAAATGGCCTCATTACTTTTTTTTTTTTAAGATTTTATTTATTTATTTGAGGGAGAGAGAGCGCACAAGCAGGGGGAGTGGCAGAGGGAGAAGCAGGCTCCCTCCTCGCTGAGCAGGGAGCCTAACTCGGGACTCGGGACTCGATCTCAGGATCCCAAGATCCTGAGCCGGAGGCAGACACTTAACCGACTGAGCCCCCCAGGGTTACTTTTAATTTTTTAAAAACACTCGTGGAGTCTTCTTCAAAGACGTTCTGATGACCTGTGTGTTGGATAGTTTGATTAAAGGTTTCCTACCGATTTTGAACAAAACGCAAGCACAGGCTAGCAGACTCAGATACGCGCACCTGTGAACCCAGGGTCGCCGTGAGCCGTTCATTCACCGCGAATTGCGAACAGCTTCTCGAAGGTGCCGTTGCTAGCCTCTGGCGGACGATGGGCTTCGGGAGAAAGCACACGCCGCTGGAGGAAGGACCGCCTGTTTGTATTCGCGGGGTCCCTGCAAATTTAGAATCCGGCCTCTGTAACTCTGTGGTTGGGTGGAGATGGGTAAGTGTTGATATCTGCAGGTTTCATTGCAATTACAGGTAAATTGCAGCTTGCTAAGACTCACTTATGAATTGTGTGTTCGCTACGCATAATTCCAGCTACGTTTCCACTCCACGCTCTCTTAATTTAATAATAGCACCTGTTTCCATCATGCTGTGTGACTTCAACGTTTGTGTTTATATTAGCACAACACAATGATATCATCAATAGCGAGTCGTTAACTGAATTTACATTTACATCTTACTCGTTGAAAAACATCCAGTGACGCCTCTTCAACAGAATAGATGTTCGCAGCTTTACTTTTATTTAATGATTTGAATAAAAATTAAGCCATTATTTCAAATGAGCTTAATTGGCTTTTCTATGCGAAGCATCTGATAACACACATACATCAAGCTGCCATCACCTAACTGCGGAATTCTGCTCACGGAGACGATGCAATGAGGGCGATCATGTCTTCGGAGCGCACGAGAAACCCGGAAAACGGGTGACATTGTCGGAAGTGTCACTGGCCCTAAGTAGGCGCCATGCCTCACAGATGGCCACGTGCTGAGTCTCGGCCGGCCGCCAGTTTGGAAGGCTGTCCAGCTTGGAGGTGAGCGCTGGTTCCCTCGGCAGAGCTGGGCCCCTGGGTTCCTCGCCGTCTGCGGGAGCACGGCTCTTGTAGCCGACGAGTTTGGACAAACATTTGGTGGGAGTTGGACATTCCTATCCACTTTCTTGAGAAACACAAATCCAGTAACTTAACTTTTTGGTTTAACGTGCACGTTGACTTTTTAAAGCTCATTGCGGCCCAAAGGGCTTCTTACAAGCATAAAACTGCGTTGCTAGACCGTGAACTTGACGGGTGCAGCGTCCCGCCGTGAGATGCGTCAGGACCCATTGGGGCAGAGGGCTGGCCGTCGTCTGCAAGGGTGGGCAGAACTGCACCTCCACTTCCTGCACCCCCGTCCCAGGACCCGGCCCCCGAGCCCCGAGGCCCACTGTAGCGGTGACTCCGCGTGATAGAGACTTTCCGACAGGACTTGTGCCCGGGCTAAATATGGTTCTTTTCCTCAAAAGAAAAAAAATCTCAGAAGGAACTGGACCTTCTGGGAATGATCGGCTCTCGTGTCAGGCCAATTTCAATCATGTTTCTCAAAAAAGATAAGAGGAAAAAAGAAAGAAAGGAAAGAGAGACAAGGAAAACCGCAAAGCTGACTCCCAGCTCCCGGCCAGGGGCTTGCCCGCGATGCCAGTGCCACTGCTGTCCCCCACCGTGTCTGTTCGTCCCCCTCCCCGTCCGCAGCCCCCCTTGGTCCCGGTGCAGAGGGGCCCTGCAGGCCTGCTGAGCGGCTGAGCAATGAGCGAACGGGCCGTGCGTCCCCACTCAGCAGGAGAAAGGCTCTTCCTCGCGGTTCCCCCATCCCCTGCTGCCTTAGAGGACTCCGGAGAGAGGGCTGGCCCCAGTGACACCAGCACACGGTGATGCATTTGCACGCCCTCCCGCTTCCTTAGGGACTTCACGTGCAGGGAAGAGGGGCTGCGTGTCCCTGGGCCTCCAGTGGTCTCCGGCTCACGGCTGCAGACCTGGCTGAGAAATGCAGGCTGAAGGCGAAGGAGCAAAGGACAGAGAAGGAGCCCAGCCCCAGGCCCATCTCCCCGAGGACAGAAAAGGGGGTTGATGCACCTGTAGAGGATCCTTAGCCACCCCCCGCCCCCGGTGCCCCAGGGGACTGGACAGACGGCGACCAACCCATCCACAGTCCCGCTCCAGAACGCTAGCTGCGGTGATTACCAGCGTCCGTGGGGAGATCACGAGTGGGGTGAAGGCGGCTGGCTCCCGGCCCCAAGGCCCGCCGAGACGTGATCGACGAGAGGCTGTCAGTGCGACGCTGTGACCCTGTGAGGTCCGGTAATTCTTGGTTTGGGGCCACCTTGGGCCTCACATCCGCGGCTCTCCCCGCTAGAGGCCGGGAGCAGCCCCGACCCACATGTGACAACCGAAGGTGCTTGGATACCGCACACCGTCCGTGTCCCCCGGGGGCCAGAATTGCCCCTACTTGAGAACAGCTGGGATGGACAAATCGCTGGCTTTGTGTGAGCCTCAGTTTCCCCTTTGGTAAAATGAGGGAACGGACGGCTCTCCCTCGACCTCATGGGGGTGGGCGGCGGTGGCGTGGGGTTCAGGGGACCCTGCGCCGATGCTGGGAAAACAGAGCGCTCCCCGCTGGACGGCGGTGTTTCCAGCAGCCGGAGCACACGGGACCGTGCGGGCACAGAGTGGGGACAGGGACCTCCTGTTTGTGGCCACCTCCACCTGGCAGGTGGCCCCTGTCGTCTGCAAAAGCTGCCGTGCCCACACGGGGTGCTGGCTGTCGGCGGGGGTTCTGTGAACTGTGAGGGGTCGTCCATGCCCCTCAAAATTTGCAGGTTAATCGGGGAGGCAGAGGGGACATCCGGGAAGGAGAGCTCAGGAGGGAGGATGGGTTGCCTAGCGCGGGGCCATGGATCCCCTGGGCAGGCCGCTCAACACGCGTGCCAGGAATGAAGGGGTGCTGGGTGAGGAACGCGGTCAGAATGGAGGTCCCAAGGGCAGGCGTCCTGCCCCCCCCCCCCATTCATCTCCAGGGCCTCGGGCCCCAGGGCCACCCTCTTCCTGCCCAGCAGGCCTTAACAGAGGTTCACTGAAGCTGACACAGAGGCTCTCCCGTGGACTGCAGGAGGGCTTCCTGGAGGAAGTACAGGACAGGACGTCTCTGCTGGCAGGCTGTGTAGCGCTCTGCTGGGGACTGTTATGGGATGCACTGTGTCCTTCGGCCCCAAATTCTTATGTCGAGTGTGACTCAGAATATGACTGTGTTTGGACATAAGGTCTTGAAAGAGGTAATTGGGGTAAAATGAGGTCCTTGCGGGGGGCCTGATACAATCTGACTGGTGTCCTAAGAAGAAAAGGAGATCGGGACGCAGACAGGCACAGAGGGAGGACCAGGTGGGGACACAGGGCGAGCTGGGCCGGCTGCAGGCCCGGGAGGGGGCCTTGGGAGGAACCCGCCCTGACCTCCAACCTCCAGCGCTGGGGGGAACAGACCCCTGGTGGTAAAGCTGGCCAGCCTGCGGTCCTCTGTGGGGCCGCCCGAAGACAGAGCAAAGCTGCCTCTGGAGGGGGGCTGGGGGCCCTGGTCTGGAGGTGCCCCGGGTGTCCCACCGACGGCCCTGAGGGCAGTGGAGGGGAGGGACGTTCCTCCGGCTCTGGGAAGCCTTGCTCTTCTCGCACTGTACCCCCACTGTCCTTTGATCCGAGAAGTGCCTGGGAGTGACAGAGGGACCGTGTGGCCTCATGGAGTCTCCGGGGGCCACTGGGACCCCTACTCTCATGAGGTCTCATGGTGCTCAAGTGGGACCAACTCTTTTCCTGAAGACGGTCGCATCCCCCACGAGGGCTGTCTGGGTGAGAGGGCCGGACCCGTCCTGTCCCCCCATCCCGGGGGTGCGGCAGATTGTTCCCTGCGAGGGGGGCTGCCTAGCCTGTCCCCCAGAACCTCGCCACTTCCCAACCCTCAGCGCTCTGCTGTGTGGGCGGGAGTCCCGCTGAGCTCAGGCTCCCCAGGCCTGGGGCCACTCTTCTCAGCATCTGCTGCGGGACATGGGGACTGTTCTGGTCGGGGCTGCAGGGAAGGCCCGTCTAAAAGCCCCCAAAGCCAGACCCGGCACCCAGCGAGCTCTCAGGGCTACAAACCTCTGCAGCCATAAGTGGGGGAGGGGCGCGCGGCCCATTAGGCACGGATCCCCACACCTTCCTTGTGAGGTAAGTATTACTATGCCTGGTCTCCAGGGCCAAGACGAGACAGGAAACCGCACCATGGTCTGCCGGCCTGGGGCAAGCCGGTGGGGGGTGGGGGATGGAGCCTGGGGGATAGCAGACATGGCCACAGTGGGTGAGACCCCCCGCCCCAGCGAGCTCCCGGCTCCCTTTACCCCTTGCCCTGCAGACCGTCTATGTGGCTGGGGGCTCAGGGGCTTCCCTGGGGAGCTATAGACAGCACCGATCAGGGTTGGTGGGGTTTGAAGACATGTGAAATGGGATAGGCTCTGGGGTCTTGGCGTGGGGCGCCGGGTGGATATAACCTCAACTTGCCCAGGGCACTTTCCTTTGAAACAGAGCCTGATGCCTTTGGAGACACTGGCCTCTCATGGAGAAGGTGTTTTGAAGTGAAGCCGGAAGCTGTGCCCAGAGTTGGAGCCAGCTTCAGGCACGGGGGCCTCCAGCCTGAGTGGGGGCCCCGCCCCTGCCCAGCTCCGCTTGGCTTCGGTTGACAATGTGTATTTGTGTCCCAAACACCAGCCAGGCTGACCTACTCCTCCCCTTCGCTCTGGACGCATTCACGCAGGGAGCTGCCCCCTGTCCCACGCAGGGCCCACTTGGGACAAGAATGGGAGCGACGAATGAGGATCCCTGGGTTCGAGTCTAAGTTCTGCCCCCAAATTGTCCTTTTTTCATTCCGGGCCTTGGGTTCCTAGCTGGGACAAGGGGGAAGGTGCTACTGAACCGTCTCAGGTGTCCCCCACCCCCGTCTTCCACTCAAACAGTAGGATTCTCTCTCTTCTAATTCTGTTAGGGCCACTCCCACCGTGCACCCCAACAGCCAGGCTTCGGGGTGCGGGATAACCTCGGTGCTTCTCACGCCCCTGACCTCTGATAAGGCCTGTTGACCCCACTTCTGTACAGACGCTCTTAATTTTAGAGAAAAAAAAATGTCAAGAGAAAAAACTGAAATCCTACTTTTACTAACCTCTCCGTGAAATTTAGACCCCTGTCATGTCCCCAGCAGCCCAGCAGCCCTCCGGCAAGTTCAGATCACGTCTCGGGAGCCCCTTCCTGCTCGAAACACCCTCGACGGACCTCGAGGCGCGGAAATGACGGTGTTACCAGACCCGCGGCCCCGGGCCCCCAATCAGACGTGCTCACGGAGAGGCAGGTGCGATGCCCTCTGATTCGTTTGTTCCCTTTCCGATAACTGCTTTGTGACTGCCTCAGTTTCCTTTGACATCCTGCCTGCATTCTCAGCAGAACAATCTGAGGAACATCTGGGGCTTAGAAAAGGTCTATCCCCCCTCCCCCCGCAGAGCCTCTTCTGGGGAGGCGGCCCTCCCCGCTCCCGGCCGGCGGGTCCCACCGCTCCAGGTGTCCCCATCTGTATGCCTGGGCCCAGCTCCGGCCACACGTTTCCCCAGAGCACTGTTTTTACCGACAACGGCTCAGACCCCCATCCTGGAAGTCCTGGTCCTTGGCAAGCTGTCCCCCCCCCGTCCCCCCCCCCCGATCTGCTTTATCTGGAACCTATCCCCGAGCAAAGCATATTTCATCCAGAAGGTGTCTGATGAGAGCATAGCCATCAACAGCCGCAAAACCAGGGTGGGCAGCCCTGCCTGGGAGGGGCCGATAGGCTGGCCCTGCTCTTTCCCCCACAGGGATTCCCTTTCCCCTTCTCAAATGGGAGGTCCAGCCCCGTTTTCTTGGCTCGTAGGTAGTGGCAGGGATGAGGTCATCCTTGGAGCTTCCCAAGGAGAGGAGGGAGAAGGTGCTATTAAAACCTTATCAGATCCTTTCTGCTGGGGTGCTGGAAGGAGTCTACGAGGCCCCACCCACGCCAAAGTCCCCCCTCCCAACTCCCCGCAGGGGATCGGTGCCCGGAGAGGGGGAGCGGCTAAGAGCATTCATCCCCTCCAGCTCCCAGGGAGGCCCCGGCAGTGAGGGGTGCCCTCCAGGTCCTCTGGGGAGGTGGCCTTCCGGTCAACGGTCTGCGAACTGCTCGGTTGGCTCCACCCAATGGTGTCAGAGCTGAGCACAGGTGTCCCCGGGGTTCTGGCTGGGGGAGGGGGCTGGGCACGGACCGAACATTGGGGTCTGTAGACCTCCAGCACCCCCAGCCTTGGGACGGCCGGTGCCTTGGCCTTGCTGAACATCGGTCCCCACATTTGTAAGGTGGGGCTACTACTGCCTTCCAGTGGGGGTACAAATGCAGTGACAAGGGAAGCCCCCAGCCCAAGCAGCTGGCCCAGGGGGGCGGTTAGCGTGAGGCAGTTCCCTCCACCTTACAGGAAGGGTGTGAGAACTGGCCAGCCGCGGGAGGCCTCCTGGGCAATCCCGGCCCAGGACACACAGGGCGCCAGCGGGCTGGTGCTGGGATCACTGGCCAGCAGGGTCCAGGCCGGCCACCGGGGCCCCTAGGACTCGGCACAATCAGCCTTCTGCCCTGGGGAATGAGCCTGGCTGGTCCCTGGTCCCTGAGACCATCGGTGCTGTTTAGAAACACAAGCCACCTCCCCGCCATGGGGGGCCTTCCGTGACTGTCTAAGGGGGCTCCCCCACCCCAGAGGGAGTTCGGGGCCCCGCTCATGGACAAGGGCAGGCTTGCTGCTGGAACAGCTGTCTGGGACTTCTGGCTTCAGGTCAAGCTCCGGCAGGCCCCGGAGCAGGGGGTCCTTGGAGGTTAACCCCCCAGAAGGAACCAGCACCTGCGGGCCTGGATCCAAGGAAGGACGGGGGAGGGGCCTCCCCGGGGGCTGGCGGGGACTCTGGGGGTTCTCGCTCGAAAGAGAGGGGACCACCTGGGGCAAAGGCTGCCTCCAGTGATACGTACCCCCCCGCCCCCCACCCTAGGGCTGGGGTCCTGCTCACAGCAGCCCTAACTCTGGTCCTTGGGTGACCTTTAAAGAGCTCCGAAGCCAGAGGCTACGAATTTTCAGCATTTTCAGCAGTTCCAACGCTCTCTGTAGAGGAACCCGTGGGGACGCTGAGTCTGTGGAGGCCCCCCACGGCCGTCTTAGTGATGCAGGGCCCAGGCTGGGGGCGGGACCTCCCTCTGATGCCAAACGCCTGCGCACAGATTCCAGACGAGTCCCTTTGATTCCATGACCCGGGGGCCGGCCTTGGCCCGTCTTCTACATAAAGTTTTATTGGAACCCATGCAGTCATATCCGCCCATCCCTCCTCATCCAAGGTGTCCTCGGCCCGAGCCGAGAAGCCGCGGCTGGTGTGGGGGCTGGGGGTGGTCGCTCCTTGGCCCCCGGGCACATACAAGGGTTCGGAGAAAATCTCTTGTCGGGGCACGTTCTTAGGCTGCCGAACTCGGTGGGTCCCGTGCGGAGCCTGGACCCAGAATCTTCCCTCTGATGACGTATGTCCAGGTCTGGACTGCTGGTAGGGGGGACCCCAGGACCCTCTGCGGGAGGCGAGTCCTAGCTTCTCACCGCCTTCCAACGGAGCTTTCCAGAAAGCTTCGTCAGTGGGACGAAGGACAGGAAAAAGAAATAAATGAAGTACTAGGGACTCTTCCCTGCTCAACGCAGACACCGAGTCGGTTTGCGGATGTGGAGACCTGTGAGGGTCGTGTGAGGACGGGAGCAGGGGGACTCTTGGGGACAGGGGCCTCTGGTAGGAGCCCGGGCCCCGCATTAGGGGCTCCGTCCTCCCACTTTGCAGGCCGGAGCACAAGCCCGCAGGCCACCCAGCCCTCCGTCTGGGTTCTCGGGTTGGGACTGAGAGGGCTGAAGGAGAGGAGGCTGCTGAGATGGGGTGGGGACAGCTGCGCCCCTTGCCCCAAGGGACTTTTTAAAAACTGTGGTGAGATACACATAAATAATACTTATCATCTGAATGTATCCTTTCCCAAATTTACGTGTGGAAATCCTAACCCCCAGCGTGAGGGTATTAGGATGATGGGGTCACGAGGGTGGAGCCCCCATGAATGGATCAGTGCCCTTGGAGGAGGCCGCGGGGAGCTCCCTCACCCCTTCCCGCACGTGCGGACATGGGGAGAACTGCGCCTTCACCAAACTCCCCCCCGCCCCGCCCCGTCTCCCCCGCTCCTAAGGGGGCCATAGAACGAGGCGTGCTCATGCGCCTGTGTGTCCGTCCCTGGGACATCATCTCTCGCACAACCAAAGAACTCGGATCCGGATCCGAGGGCGTGGTCTGCCCTACTGCCTCGGGGGACTGTCCCTAAACCGCTTCCTGGCGCTGGGGCCTGGTCCCGGGGACGCCACGGGGCCGTCCGGCAGGAGGACGGAGGGACGGCGTTCGGCCAGGTGTGCAGACTGGAGGTCCGGGAGCCGGGTCTGGCCGGCCCGTGTCCCGGCAGCGTGGTCCTCCCTGGCAGACAGAATGGGAGTCCCCCGCGGGTCCCACCCCACGGCCAGGGCACCTTCCACGCCAGCCTGCCCCCCAGAGGCCTTTGGCCCTGCAGCAGCCGCAGTACGTGGTGGCGGGGCAGCTCCGCCCTCCGGGACACGGGCCAACCTCGGAGCTGTCACCGACGCCGTGTCACCCATGAGCAGGGCATGGCGAGGCCCCTTGCTCCCTGTCCAGGTCCCTGCTGCAGCGGCTGCTGGTCGCTCCCAGATGTCCCTTCTCCGGAGCTTCCGGAAGTGACCTTCACTCCCAGCAGTGCACAGCCCGGGATTTACCGACCCTAAAACCGCCAGCCCCTTGCTCCCAGGAGCCCCAAGGCTGAGTTGCCTGGCCCCCCTCCTCCGTCTGCTCGTGCCCTGTCCGTTTTCTGGGGCGCCCTCCCATGTGCGCCGGCCCCGCCTTGCCTCTGCATCGGGGGAAGCGGTCCAGGGGGGCCGGACGATGAGAGTCTGGAGCGAAGCCCCCCACGCGGTGGCGGCAAGGAGCCCGCACATGCGGCCAGGAAGACTGTTGGTGGCCCTTGCCTGGGGAGGACCTTTGCCCAGCAAGCTGGGAGGGGCGAGGAGGGGCTGCAGCGTAGGTGAAAGGTCATCATGCCCGGGAGGAGTGGGGGGGTGGGGATGGCCATCTATGCCTTTTGAGGGTCGGGGCCAAACCTTACAGAGATTCCAGCACCTGTCACATTGGTGCGTCTTTTAGAATGATCTGGGACCTCCCAGCATTGTCCCCTCCAAGGAAAGGACCAGCTCTTGCCCCTCCTGGCTTGGTGGGCGTCTCGGGGTTTTGGAGGCAGTGTATCCGGTGTATCGGTTGCCTGGGAATACGACTCTGACCCACCCGCGGGGGTGGGCGCTGCGGGGCAGAGCGAGGCCCGGGGACAGAATGTGCCCCAGCAGGCTAGACTGCGGTGCAAGGGTCCTGCTCCTTGGGTCTCGGGACTCTGCCAGTTCCCGTTACTCCAGGTACCTGAGGGAGCAGAAGATGTCAGGTGAGCCTCCAGTAAGACCCAGCAGGAGAGCCCGGGGCAGACCCCTGATGTCCCAGAGCCAGGCCCCTCCGGCCGCCGCAGACAGCGGCCCATCGTTCAAAGGGCAGCCGCGGGGCGGGAGGCGTGGGCGGGAAGCGCGCGCCGATGGGCCGCGGGAGGGTCAGTGCCCCGGGGACGCTGCCAGCGGTGGGAGAGCCCTTCAGCGGGCTGTCACCCGGCCACGGAGTTCTGACACCTGCTGCGACCCGGAGGACGGGGTGCTTCTGGAAAGCAGCCAGAGAGAAAGGCCCACGTACTGTGTGATTCCACGTGTAGGACTGCGCAGAATGTACAAATGCACGTGGAGAGAAAGCAGCCTGCCGGTCGCCTCGGTCCGCGGGGAGGGCAGGTGGGACTGGAGGGGACAGCCGGGGGCGCACATTTCTCTCGGAGGTGATGGAAACATTCTCAAGTTCCCCGGGGGCACGCACTAAATATACTGAAACTGTGACTCTGCCAAAAAACATATTACGTGGGTCAACCATATGGCATGTATGTGGATTGTATTCTCTCCTTGACTGGTTCCCCTCTCGACTCCACGCTGCCAACGGGCCAGGATCCCCACGGACTGGAGCCCGGGCCTGGGGATGACCCCCCACTGGATCTCCCTCAGCGCCTGGCCCTGACCTTTCTCTCTCCACCCCACTGACATCTCCGAGTCAGGCCTGGGAATCAGAAGGACAGGATTCCAGTCCTGTTCCCGTTGCTGGCTGTGTGACCTTGGGCCACTTACTCTACCTCTCTGGTTTGTCCTGTCTTTCTTTACCGTAAATTACTGGCAGTGCCCGAGGTCTAAGACCATCACATTGGACTTGAAGGCTTTAACCATTTACACATCTGTGCTTTGCCTGTGAGTCCACTGGGAAAAAAATGAAAACATGTTATGAAAATTCCATTTCTCTTTACTTTCAGAATTTCTGGTTTGTAAATGAGTAAGACATTTGCCAGCTCCTGTCTCTCAACTTTGGACGACTGGGAGTGACTTTCAAGGCGCGCACGGCAGAAATGGGCCGTGTCCGTGAGCGGCTCTCATCTCGACAACTTCCCCGAGACCCTCAGTCTTCAGAAAGGGACAGTCCCCGTGCGTGCAGGGAGCCTGCCCCCTCCAGCCTGAGCCCTGACCGCTCGCCCCTTTGCCCGGCTGGAAGCCCCAGAGTGCTCACAGAGGGAGAGGGGAAGAAAGCCTGACATTGTGGGAAAGTAGTTTGAAATCAACATGGAATGATCATGTTTATCCCTTCTTGCTTTTGGAAAATACGGCCGCCCATCGGGGGATGAATGTGGGATGGATCGGAAGAGCACAGAGCAGTTTCTCTTTTGGGTTTTGCTAAATAGAGTACAGCTCCCCGTCTCTTCCTGGAGCTTGGAAGGCAGGATGCAGCAATGAAGGGAGACGCCCTCTACGCGCCCCAGACCTGTTCCTCTACCTGCTCGATTGTTCTCCTCTTACCTCCTTCAGCTTCTCCAGGGCTGTTTCCTTCGGACACACCTCACCCTTGAAGAATTTATGACCAAATTAATGTGCAGGGAGCCAGGCTGAAGGGGGTGGCGGGCGAGGCCGGCTACAGACTTTGCAGAGCGCAGGTCCAAATAAAATTGCGGTGTTCCTTGTTCAGAACATATTAAGAACTTCA
Organism: Nasua narica; assembly: GCA_028533885.1. NCBI lineage: Eukaryota > Metazoa > Chordata > Mammalia > Carnivora > Procyonidae > Nasua > Nasua narica. Next base: position 192,750,200 of record CM052799.1, read on the forward strand.
AGAGGTGGCCAGAAGAGCCTGGGGCCCAGGTACACATGCCTGGGGCAGGTCGTAGGCGCCATCGGCGTTAGGGGCAGAGGGAACAGAACCGGCGGAGCCGAGTTCATATGTGGCCCCTCCCGTGGGGACGTGGGGACGGGCACTCATAATATTTCCATCCACCTGCTCACCGATGCGCACCCCTTGGGGAAGGCGCAGACACCCCTCCCGGGCGGTGTCACCCGCACAAAGCCACACCATGGGAAGAGCTCAGGGCAAACCTCATCGGGATTTACATTAGAGCCGGGCTGGGGGCATGGTTCAAAGTCAATTAATGAGGCTTAGACGGAGTTACCCGCCGTCCCTGCTTGGCTTCGATGTGATAAGCAGGTTTTATAAAACAGAATAAAAACAGATTTCTTTCTTTTTTTTTTTTTTCTAACAGGGCAATACTGAAGTATGAGGAGCGGGGACAAAGTGGGTCCAAAAAGCTCCACGAACCAATCTATTAAAAAATGGGCAGAGGACCCGAGTAGACAGTTTTCCAAGGAAGACAGACAGTGGCCAACAGACACACGAAAAGATGTTCAATATCGCTCATCATCAGGGAAATGCAATCCACTCACACCTGTCGGATGGGCTAGTGTTAAGAGGACGAGAGCTGGCAAGTGCTGGCGAAGATGCGGAGAAAGGGGGCCCCTCGTGCACTGTGGGTGGGGATGCAGACTGGGGCGGCCCCTGGGGAAAACGGTAGGGATGGTCCTCAAAAAATTAGAAATAGAACTACTACTGGGTCTAGCAAGTCTACTGCTGGGTATTTACAAAAACGCTAATTCAAAACTACATTGCACTCTCACGTTCATTGCAGAGTTATTTATAATCTCCAAGATATGGAAGCAGCCCGTCCCCATCCATGGATTAGTGGATAGAGGAGGTGTGGAATATGTGTATATATATATATATATATATATATATATATATATATATATATATGAATATGTACAACGGAATATTACTCAACCATTAGTGAATGGTCGAATAATAAATTATGAATGCCTTCTGGTTCCATACAAATTTTAGGATTATTTGTTCCAGCACTGTGAAAAAAGTTGATGGTATTTTGATAGAGATTGCATCGAATGTCTAGATTGCTCTAGGTAGCATAGACATTTTAACAATATTTGTTCTTCCCATCATGAGTATGGAACATTGTTCCATTTCTTCGTATCTTCCTCAATTTCTTTATTGAGTGTTCTATAGTTTTCAGAGTTCAGATCCTTTGCCTCTTTCATTAGGTTTATTCCTAGGTATCTTATGGTTTTGGGTGCAATTGTAAATGGAACTGACTCCTTAATTTCTCTTTCTTCTGTCTCATTGAGAGTAAAAATGTTAGTAAAAATGTCAGTAAAATTGTTAGTAAAAAAATTGTTAGTAAAAATGCAACTGATTTCTGTGCATTGATTTTATATCCTGCCACTTTGCTGAATTCCTGTATGAGTTCTAGCAATTTTGGGGTGGAGTCTTTGGGGTTTTCCATATGGAGGATCATGTCATCTGCAAAGAATGAGTTTGACTTCTTTGCTGATTTGGATTTGGATGCCTTTTATTTCTTTTCTAATTGCTGAGGCTAGGACTTCTAGTACTATGTTGAACAACAGTGGTGAGAGTGGACATCCCTAATGTATTCTTGACCTTAGGGTAAAAGCTCTCAGTTTTTCCCCATTGAGAAAGACCTCAAATACTCAGAGGAATGTTGAAAAAGAAAACCAAAGTTAGTGGCATCACAATTCCAGACTTCAAGCTCTATTAAGAAGCTGTGATCATCAAGATAGTGTGGTACTGCACGAAAACAGACATATAGATCAATGGAACAGAATAGAGAACCCAGATATGGAACCTCAACTCTATGGTAAACTAATCTTCAACAAAGCAGGAAAGAATATCCAGTGAGAAAATGACAGTCTTTCCAACAAATGGTGTTGGGAAAATTGGACAGCCACATGCAGAAAAATGAAACTGGACCATTTCCTTACACCACACACAAACGTAGACTCAAAATGGGTGAAAAACCTAAATGTGAGGTAGGAATCTATCAAAATCTTAGAAAAGAACATAGGCAGCAACCTCTGCGACCTTGGCCACAACAACTTCTTGCTAGACATGTCTCCAAAGGCAAGGGAAACAAAGGCAAAAATGAACCATTGGGATTTCATCAAGATAAAAACTTTTGCACAGCAAAGGAAACAGTCAGCAAAACCAAAAGACAACTGACAGAATGGGAGAAGATATTCGCAAATGACATATCAGATAAAGGGCTAGTATTCAAAATCTATAAAGAACTTATCAAACTCAACACCCAGAGAACAAATAATCCAATCAAGAAATGGGCAGAAGACATGAACAGACATTTCTCCAAAGAAGACATCCAAATGGCCAACAGACACATAAAAAAATGCTCAACATCACTCGGCATCAGAGAAATACAAATCAAAACCACAGTGAGATACCACCTCACACCAGTTAGAATGGCTAAAATTAGCAAGTCAGGAAACAACAGATGTTGGCAAGGATGTGGAGAAAGGGGAACCCTCCTACCCTGTTGGTGG
>CM052799.1:192753284-192771291 GCA_028533885.1 Nasua narica
GGGGAACAAGGGCCCAAGGTCACAGGCTTCTCCCCCTCGTGAGGCGGAGCCCGTGCGCACAGGGCGCCGCGCCCTCTCTTTCATCTGCCTCCTTGGCGAGGTGTGGGTGTGCTCTGCCTCACCCCTGCGCTCAGAGAGGGTCCACCCCTGTGTTCAAAAGAAGTAGTAAGTCACCGGCTCTCACAGCACACCGCAAGGTCCCAGGGGCCACCAGCCTCGCATCTAGGTGGAGGGTGCCCTGACTCGCGGGGAGTAGGGACCTCGCCTAAGTCCCTCCCAGTGTCCAGGTTGTGCGGGGTGGGAGTGAAGCTCAGGATCTGGAGACCAAGCTTTATCCTTGGGCAGAAGAAAAACCACATCGGGCAATGCAGAGTCCCAGAAGAACCGCGGGGTCGGGTGCCTCCTCCTCTCTCTGCAGGGCTCCCTACCTGGGGTGTCTTATTGTCCCTTCCATGACCCTCGCTGCCTCCAGGGCTCAATTCAGCCCCTGTTCTCACCAGGCAGGGCCCAGGGATATTCAGGGCATGGGGTGGGCAGGCTGGCATTCCTCAGGCTTGAGTCACTGTGGGAAGTTGTCAAATAAAGCAGCCCCCTCCCTCAAAAATCAATCCCAAGCTCTGCTGCCAAGAATGTACCTGATAGGGCGTGATTTCTTGGCTGCCTCCCTCCAGGAGTACCCTTTGTACCTTTATTGAAATGAGAAAAATGCCGAGCATTCTGGAGCTGCTGTGGCCTCAGGGGAAGTCCTGTGCAGACTGGCAGGGGTGAGGCTGCTAATCACCGTCACCTGGGGCGAGGAGTCCTCCTCCCGCAGGTTCCCAGGCTTTGGAGGAGGAAGGGGGCCGCCCTACTTTGAACAGTGGCGGTGCTGAGAAGCAGGACTCAGAGCCCGGGAATGAAGGTGGAGGGGGGCAAGGCACCAGCTGTGCCCTCTGACGGGTAACACCTGTCCCACGTGCTCTCTCTGCTTTCTCAGTACCCAAGGCCCCATGACAGTAAGACTCTGTTCTTGAAACCTTTGTAACTCCAAGGGCAAGCACAGCTCCTGGCACATTTGCAGGTGCTGGAGACTTTTCAAGGAGATGGATGGATGGATGATGGATGGCAGACAATGCATGGAAGGATGGACAGACGGATGATGGATGAATGATGAAAAGTGGATGGATGATGAATGGATGATGGACAATGGGGGATGAATAATGAATGATGAATGGTTAGTGGGTGGAGGGATGGATGATGGTGGGTGGATGGATGGAAAAATGAGCAGGATTCTAGGACATAAGGACTAGATTTGGGATCCTGCCCAAGTCCCCATGGTAGCAGGCTATTCAATAGCATGCTTAATATGGCCAAGGTTAAATGTGTGGTGCGAAGGGAGGAGCCCAGCAGTCCTCCACAAGCAGTCCACCCAGCTCTCTTGGGCCAAGCCTGTACCTTCGGGAGTCACAGGGTGTGGACATACAGGTGCAGAGCCGGGGAGAGGAATGACTGAGGGAGAAAGGGGAAGCTCTGCTTCACCCTTCCCCCCAAATCAGGCCAGGGGGCCCTAGCCAGGTCTGCGTTCCCTGGGAGAGTCTAACCTGGGGCCTGGCTCTGCCCTTTCGATGGGGCTCCAGATGGCCCCATTACACCTGTCCTTACACTGGCGGTTTTCTCCTGGCTGAATCATAGCAGAGGGCTGCGGTTACATTTCCGTCTCACAAACGACATAAAACCGGAGCCTTGAGAACATGCCCGTCAAGCTGTGGCCTGACTTTACAAGCTCTCAGAGCTGGGGAGAAGGGGGCATAATTGCATGTCTCTGCTGGAGGGGGCCCCCTCCCTAGATGTTGGTTCTCTGTGGGGTGCACTGGGAGCCGAAGGCTGAGAGATGAAAGTGGAGCACGGTGATGATCCTGGTCATCTGGGCCAGGATCCCAGGCCAGGTGACCTCCAACTACAGGCGGTGCCTGGGTGCTGCTCCTTCTTTCCTGTGGAGACTCTGATACCCGCCCCTTCCCCCACCCTCTTTGCTGTCCCCCCTGGTCTAAAAGCATCTTTTTGTAGGCAGATGACCTCTCTGCTGTCCCTCCCCCCTGGCCCCCGCCCCGGCCCCTTGTCGTGTATTCAATATATTCTCTCCTTTATTCTGCCTTGGGTGAACCATTTCACTGCCCATGCCACTGGCTCCCCCTGATCATCGCCCCCCGCACTGGGGGGCCCCCATTTGACCGAGAGAGACCTCATGCATTCTGGGTAGGCACTTCTGCACATTGCCATTGGGATGTGCAGAGGGAAGCCATTCTCACGTCCACGGCCATAGCAATTTCCTGTGATTTGTTTGCCCCCTAAATACGAATGCACTTTTGCCCCTAATTCTGATTTAGGAATTCTGTAGGTTTTTCCTTAAAGAGAGTGCCCCCAATCTGTATAAACTTCAGTCCTACAAAATCTAGAGGGGGCGTCAGGGTGGCCGTAAGTTCGATGCCCGGCGTCCCTACGGGGAGAGGGAAATGTGGGCGCAGACCCGTGGGGAGAAGGCCGTGTGAAGGCAGAGGCGGGGCTTGGGTGACACGGCCACAAGCCAGGGAGCGCCGGGGACTGCCACCACAAGCTGGGAGAGGCCTGGGAGGCATTGGCCCTGAGAGCCACCAGGAGGAAGGGACTCCGAAGACCCCTGGATTTCACACTTCTGGCCTCCAGAACGGAGAGAACATACATTTCTGCCCCTTGAAGTAAACAACTGACAGCGTGACTAGCGACTGGGGTTGATCACTTTGACCCTCAGACCGCAGGTCGTAAATGGTGATCAGCCTGATTCCTGCTAACGACTACACAGCCGTTGCAATAGCTAGCAGGGGACGGCTGGGCTCGCGTCCACACCGCCGCGGGCCCTCCGTGCTTTAACTCCGCCAGGAGCCGTGCGGGAGGGAGAAGTTTGTTTTTCTCTTTTTAATCAGAGCAAGCCCGGCTTGCTCATCCCTTCTTAGATGGTCGGCAAAGGGAGCAAACACATTGCCTCACAACGTTCTCAGGAGGCCTGTGCAGAGCTGTATGACTCATTCGAGGGCTTTTAAAGATGAATTGGCTGGTAAGCCGGCTTCTCAGGAAGATTAGCCGTAAGTCATGGCTGTGCTTGTCGGGCTCGGCCACTGCAGAACTGACTCACGGGGGCTGGGAAGCAGGGAGACAGCCTGACACAGCTCGGGGGGCCGCCCACCGGCCCCCTGTCCTCCCACCGGTAGGGGGCATTTCTCCATCCGCTCACTTCTTTCCACGGTTGTATGAGGTATAGACTATACGAATAGAGATGTTCTCTCTGCAGGGACCTCCCAGTGTATATCCTTGTCTCCCTCTCTCTGTCCCTCTCTCTGTGTCTACACACACACACACACACACACAATACGTGGGCATATGATACATTGCATATACTACAGACATAGTATAATGAGCAGGAATAATCCAGTGGCCTTCAGATTTTTTATTTTATTTTATTTTTTATTAACATATAATGTATTATTTGTCCCAGGGGTACAGGTCTGTGAATCATCAGGCTTACACATTTCACAGCACTCAGCAGGCTTTTGGATTTTTAAGGCTAGAGAAACTTCTTTATTGTGAAACAAGACATATATAGAAGAATGCACAAAAAACATACAAAAAAGCACCGCTCCGTGAAAGACCTCAAAGTAGGGAGAAGAGAATGTGACCCTCCGGCAGCGGCTTGTGCGGGAATCCAACCACACTGCTTTTGGAAAGAAACACCTATTTAGGGAGCTGTGCCTAGGTGGTAATTATGGCCAAGAAGTTGTCACTGCCAAAGATGGGTGGTAGAAAGGAGGAAAGGGTCCGGGCAGTGGTGGGGTGCTTGGGGTGGGGGAGGGACCTAAGCAGCCAGACTTTGCCAGTGTCCAGAATTGCCCCGCCCCCCTTCTCTCCATGGTGTTCCATGTAACAATACTGTGTCCCTTTTCCTGGCTGTATAGTATTCCACTGCGTGGATGTACCACAGTGTATCTGTTCTAGTAATGCACTTCTGGGCAACTGGAGGTTTTGTACTATTATAAATAGATGGCTGTGAACATTCAAGCCTTCTATTCTATCCTTGTCTCACTGGGGACTGTGTGAAGGCCAATGTGTTTCTCCTTTTTGCTTTTCTTCCTTCCTCTCCCCTCCCACCCTACTTTTTCTCTCTCTCCTGCTTTTTCTCTCCCATTTCTCCTCCCTCCACTCAGGACACCCAGGATGGCTACCAGGACAAGGACCGATCTGCTCTCTATGGGGTCCTCTGCCAAGGCTGTGTTTGGTCTTGTGAATGCCATTGATGGTGCCCCTTGCTCAATGCCTCCTCTTCACCCTAGAGAGCATACACTTTATACCCAATTTCCAGCGCTGACTACCAGATCATTCACCCCCTCCCCCAAGAAGGCAGATGCTTGGTGAAATTTGTAGGGAGCAGCCTATGATCTCAGGGTCCATAAAGGGCTGAGTCTTTGCTTGGGCAGGTTATTATCTGGATGAGCAACCCCCCACTCTTTACCTGCAAATCCTTTCTCCTGTGCTCCCAGCACCCAGGAGAGCACCCAGAGATTCATATCTTGACTCTCAGTCTCCACTCTATGTGTGGAAGCATGGCATGTAAAGGTCTCAAGCTTTCTGGATGGCGTTTTATTCTATTTCTCTCAAAGATAAATATGCTCCCTGGCTGGACAGTCGCATTCCTGGAAACTCTTCCGCAGAAATGCTGCCCAAAGTGCTTCAAGATAAATGGACCAGAATTTTCATTCCAGCACTGATCAGAAGCTCACAGCATTGGAAATCATCTGAGCAAATAAGCAATGGCGCATACGTCCAATACAATATCCAAAATCTGGGGAAGATGCCCTGGGAATATAGTTAAGTGGGGAAAACCAGTTTTAAGGCAGCATGTCTCAGACAGCACTATGTTTAGAAAACCCCAGACCTGTATGTGTGTAAGTGCTGTCCACATGGGGAGAACCCTGGTGGCAGGTCAGCTGTGTTCACAGTGCCCTAAGGAAGCAAGATGGTGGCCGGGGGACCTCCCACAGCTCCTCTCATGTGACCCGCAGTGTTCCAACGTGGTGCGAAGTCTGCAATTACTTTTGTAATTAGGAAAAATAATAATACCTTTTTAAAAAGATTTTATTTATTTATTTGACAGAGAGAGAGAGAGCACAAGCAGGGGAGTAGCAGGTGGAGGGAGAAGCAGGCTCCCTGCTAAGTAGTGAGCCTGATACAGGGCTCGATCCCAGGACTCTGGGATCATGACCTGAGCTGAAGGCAGACACTCAACTGACTGAGCCACCCGGATGCCCAATAATACATTTATTAAATGAAGAAATAAGACAAATTGTCAAAACTCAGGAAGGTACACCAAGAGCGAACCATCTCTAAAGACCATCTGGTCTCCATCATGGCGACTCAGATTTGCTATTATGATGCAAAAGCGACCCTGGGCAATACGTAAGTGAACGAACAGGTGCGTTCCAATAAAACTTTGTTTATAAAAGCAGGCAGTGGGGCCAGACGGAGGAGAAAGCTGAGAAGCGAGCCCTGGATGGGCCGGCAAAGCCAGAAAACAGGGTGATTCTTCTCTTGCCTCTGCACGGCGCTTGTATGAGCATCAATGTGGATTCTTCTTTTTTTTTTTTTTTTAATCGACGTGGGTTCTCAAGATTGATTTACTGTAAGCTCAGTGGTACACGGTCGGACCCCCAAGAGCGGAGGGTCACCGATAGCTGGAGGCAGGGGAGAGCAGGGGCTGACCATATAGCTGGAAGAGCTTCTCCAACAATGGCCAGCCCTTCCTCCTCAGGCAGGACACGGCCGGCCTGGACCTTTCTCTTCTGCACACATACCCCTAGGCTTCCAGGGCCCCACACATCCCTAGCTCGGCGCCTGCCTTCTTTCTCTGGGGAACCTGGAAATGTGGTTGTGAAGGTCAGCTAGAGTAGCCGTGGCTCCCATTTCACAAGAAAGATGAAGAAGAGAAATTATACAAGCTGCTTTTGGCCATCAGTGAGGTCGTGGGGGGCACGAAGGAGGATGGACGGTGCTCCAGCCCCAAGCTGTAGCTCTGCACCAGAGCATGACTGGGCCTGAGCAGATCCGGCCACACAGGGAATTCGTCCTCTCTGCTCAGAAGGGCCTGATGCATGAGGGTCCCGCCACTGACGCTGTGTAGTCCTCTCTGCCACCCTGTCCATTAGGATAATGTTCCCATTTTGCAGAAGAGGGACACGAGACTTAGAGAAATCAAGTAACTTCTTTCAAAACATGACAGCTTCAAAACTGCTGAAGGCTGGAGCGGACAGACCAGCCCATCCACCTGGCCCCTCCGTGTCCCGACTTTGAGCCCCAAGCCCTGCGAGATTGTGTCTGCCGTCACATTGCATCACTCTCGGGCAGGCGTGTTTGTGGTTTTGTCAGACTCAGGCCAAGTGATGTTGGTCAATGTTTCCAGGTAATATTCTGGGGTGGGGGCTTTGGCAGAGTTCCTGGGGGGATGTGAGCAAAATCTACCCATCTCTGTCTCCTTCCTCTTCCTCTCCTGGCAGCTCTGCCTGAGTCCACGTGTGTGTTACACCAGCTGTGACTTATGATGTACATGTGCCTGTCACCACCCCACGGGCGGACCTGACTCAGCACCCACGCCTGCCGAGCTGTGAGGAAGACCAGAGGGATTTTCCCCAAGCCTGACTCAGACTTGACGTGCAGGGAAGGGCCGCTCGGAAGGGAGCCCGTGGTGGAAGGCTCATTGTCACCTGTGTCAACTCAGCCCATGAGTGCCATGTCTTGCATTGGATCCAGTGCTCTGAGAGCACTGGATCCAGGGTGGCAATGCCCATCCCAGGTAGGCAGAGTGGGTGGCAGCCCCCAACATGAGCATATCACTCCACATGGTGCTCAGATGGTGATGATGATGTTGATGATGATGGTGATGGTGATGGTGATTGTGGTGATGATAATGGTGATTGTGATGATGGTTGTGGTGATGATGGTGATGGTGATGATGATGGTGATGACGGTGATGACGGTGATGATGATGGTGATGGTGATGGTGATGATGATGATGGAAATGGTGGTGGTGATGGTGGTGGTGATGGTAGTGATGGCGATGATGATGGTGATATTGATGATGGTGATGATGATGATGGTGATTGTGGTGATGATAATGGTGATTGTGATGATGGTTGTGGTGATGGTAATGGTGGTGATGATGGTGATGATGGTGGTGATGGTGATGATGAAGGTGTTGGTGGTGATGACGGTGGTGGTGATGGTGGTGATGACGGTGATGACCGTGATGACGGTGATGATGGTGGTGGTGATGGTGATGATGGTGATGATGGTGGTGATGATGGTGATGATGATGGCAATGATGGTGATGACGGTGATGATGGTGGTGGTGATGGTGATGACGACGGTGATGATGGTGATGATGATGGTGATGGTGGTGATGGTGATGGTGATGATGGTGATGATGATGGTGATGGTGGTGGTGATGGTGATGACAACAGTGATGACGATGATGATGGTGATGACGGTGATGATGGTGGTGATGATGGTGATGATGATGATGATGGTGATAATGATGGTGATGATGATGGAAATGGTGGTGGTGATAGTGGTGGTGATGGTAGTGATGGCGATGATGATGGTGATGTTGATGATGGTGATGGTGGTGGTGATGGTGATGATGATGGTGGTGATGAATAATGGCCCACAGTCCTCCTGGCCCTGGGATAAATGGAAGGCTCACAGCCAATGTCAGTCTTGGCTGCCATATAGGGGAGAATCTGTTGCAGAAGGCCAGCCAGTAATGTTCAGGAGAAATGCCTCCCTCTGAAAGTCCTTGTGTGCTTATAAAAACAGCTTCAGCCCCAGAGCCTTCGAGGTGGTGTGTCTGGGCTGTGGATTCCTAAGAGCGTCTCTGGGGGCAGCTCTGGGGAAAGAGTCCAGTGGGGAGAGACAGGATGGGGTCACATGGATTGATGACTAGAGGAGACCTGGGTCCAATCCCACCACCACCAGTCATCGGCTCTCGTGACCAAGGGACAAGGACAGCCGCCTTCCATGTGTTGTAAGGCTCCCACCTACCCAGAGAAACACCCCTAAGTGAAGACCATTTTCAGAAGTTTCTTCGAGTAGCCACAGGGTCTGATTTGGGCAACAATTTAAAAATTCTTTTCATAATCTCATGGCGAAATTCTTAAAGGAATCTGGAAGCAGGGCTGCGGGACAGAGATGAGAGGAGTGAGTCACTTTGTTCCTTGCATGCCGAAATTTCCCTCAGGTTAATATTTCTTTATTGACTTTGGTAAACATACACATGGATATTTGAGTAGACGGACCTCCAATCTCGAGCTGCTTCCCCTGCCACCCCTTCTCCTCAGGCGGGCCCTACAGACATCACAAGCCCTAAAAAGAAGTAGAAAGGCCCCAGGTATTGGCGGAGTGAGCCATCAGTAGCCTCAGTGTCCTGGAAGCTGGTGATCAAGGAACTTCAGAGATTTGCCCCGAGCGCCCAACTCCGGAACGGCAGCACTGGGGTGTGAATGCCCAACACAGGGCTCTTCCCATCATGTCACTTGCACTAATGTTTGTAGAAGCTCAGTGTCAGGGTCAGATTCAGCCCTCTACCCTTCCCCGTGGTTTTCCCTAGGGAAAGACAGAGAGAGGGGAGTCTTCCTGCTGGAAGGACAGAAAGGTATCAACTCCAGCAAGAAGGCAGAGGGGCAGGTCTCCTTGCTCAGATGCCCCTCTGCCCATCCTCGCCTGGGACATGTGCCATGTGTCACCAGCAAAAGGCAGCTGTGAGCCATCTTAGGGCTGCCACAGCTGGTGGATTTCCTGGGACCTCCCTCCAGAGCAAAGCTCCTGGAGCACTGCTGCCCCCTCCCCTGGTTGGCCTTGTGTTAGGGAGCACTGTGGAGTCAGCCAGATCGGCTGGAGAGAGGTGTTCTTCTGACTTGGAAACTGCCACGGAAACTACTGTGCTTACAGTACCCCCTCCCAAGTTCCAAGAAGAGCACTGAACTTGGGCATCACAGGTGCCCTGGGGACACGAGCCCCTCAAAGGCCTGTGTGCACACCACTCTTGCCCTCTGCACAAAGAGTGAAGACTCAGACGAGTGGATCAGCAGGCTGAGGACTCAGGTCACCTGATGGGGCAGGCGGGGTAGACCCCAGGACCCTCACTGATGTCTAGACGGGGAGAGAGTTGAGGCTGGATGAGGAATAAGATCATGGCAGCATCGACAGGGTACATTGTGGATGTGCTCTCTTGTCAGGAATGGCCTCTATGCACTCATGTGTTGGTTCATTCATGCATGCACTCATTCATTCATTCACTCATTCATTTTTCCCTCTGCCTGGAATAGTCTCCTCCTGGACAGCCACATTCTCCCTCCCACACTTTTTTGGGTTTCTTCTCGGATGTTCTCCCTAAGAGATGCCTTTGACGTGGCCATCCTGAGTTGGCCCCCACCTGCCCTTGGCCCGTGACCCCACCCTGCAGTTAACGTCCCACGAGGGGGTGGACAGATGGCCAGCACCTTGTGTGCCCTATTAAAAAATTAAAAAACAATTGTGCTTTCTTACCACACAACGTAGAAAGATCTGGAACATTTTTCCTGTAAATGTGTACAAATAAACCTCATTCTTTGGGGAGTTGTGTCCCAGTCCATTGTGTAGATGTGCCGCAATTTCTGCAATTAAACCTTGGCCGATAAAAATGGGGGCCATTTTCAGATTTGGCTCTTACACACGCGTTGCAATAAATACACAGCATGCATACTTTTGTGCCCTTGGGAAAGTGACACTTTCAGGAGCCGGGTCAACGCGCGTATGAAAGGTTCTCATCTTGTTAGACTTTGCCCAGTGGCTCTTCGGAAGGCTGCCGGGGGTCACACTCCCTCCAGGGGTGTTGGAGAGTGTGCTGTTCACACACGCACCGGGAACACTTTCGAGTCTTTCGTTACAAGGCTCTCAGCACAGTTTTAGAGACAGTTTGATCTCGTGGTGCCGTCTGAATGGTGTGCGTTCCTTCTGATGTTTCTGGCGCATGTGTGTGCACCTACGTGTGTGTGCGTGGGTGCCGTGTGCACACGTGCTTGTACGTTTTCATGTCTTGTGTTGCACGCACACTGGATTATCTGAATGACCTCTAAATTCTCTGCCGCCTTGTTACCTGCTTACACTGGTTTCAGAATCCCAATCACGTTGGCATCTGGCCCTGATGCACCAAAGCAGGCTTTCTAGCTCACCGTGCGGAGCAAACCCACGTCACCCGGACGCCGACCCACAGAGGGCTGCTCCCCGCCCACAGTCTGCCCCGCAATGTGGCCTCGAGGACGGTCCTCCCGCGGGGTGTGGGCTGGTCGCGGAGCCGTCTCTTTGCAGAAACCCCAGCCGTTCATTAGCAATGAGGATAGTAGAATAAACAAGCAAATGAAAACCACGGTGTAGACTTTCTCATTATAAGTCAATTTTTACTGTATTTTGGGGTAGACTCTTACGTGTTTAGGATCATCAAAGTAGTAGATTGGGGATTAGACCGAGTTCTTTGTTTAGAAAGAGAAGTAATCATTCGAACGAAGAAAACTCAGAAGAATGGGGAGACCAGGGGCTCACGAGAGCCCCCCCGGAAATACCCTGCCTGACCACAGAACGACTCTCAAGGGAAACTGAGGCAGGACCCCGGAACACCCGGATGGGGCGGGAAGATGCTGTCAGAGGGGGAGGGCAGTGACTCGGGGGTTGTTCCAACCCCCAGAGCTGACCCGCGAGCTCAGCGCCTTGGTCTCTAGGAGATACAGGAGACGGTCCCTGAAGACTGGGAGGCAGGGTCGCGTGGGACAGTCATTGGCCCCGATGCCCTGGCTGGACATGTGGGTTGTTTCCACTCGTCATGACCTTGAATAACATATGAGTCCTTAGAATTCCCCAGGCCCAGAAAATTCTCTCTGCTCACTGGGGAACAGACCTTTGGGCTCCTAATTTAGTGTTCATCCAAGCCCTGAGACAGATTCGAATCTGTTGAGGGGATCTTTCAGCCTTTCCCACAGGCAAGCTGCCCACCGCACGGGGAGGTGATCTACTTGTGTGTGAGGCCAGCACTGGCCCTTCTCCATCCGTTCTGAGGGCCCACGCAGTCTTCTCATCTGTTAACCCAAGCCTTTGGTTTTCTCTTCAACGAGCAACACAGAATATGCAATTGGCATTCTCAAGCTTGATTTTTTTTTTAAGATTTTATTTATTTATTTGACAGAGAGAGAGAACACAAGCAGGGGAGAGGCGGACAGAGGCAGAGGGAGAAGCAGGCTCCCCACAGAGCAAGGGGAGCCCGATGCGAGACTCGATCCCAGGACCCCAGGATCGTGACCTGAGCTGAAGGCAGAGGCTTAACGTACTGAGCCTCCCAGGCGCCCCTTGTGCTAGATTGACTGATTTCTAGTTCTAGCCAAAAACATACTTGAAATGTCCAATACTGGATCCCCATCGTTTAGACGGCCTACGAGCCGTGTTTGGTTTTCGAGTTTCACGCTGTTCCAAGAGAAGAATGGTCAGAAGGCAGCAGGCTTCCCTAGCTCTGCCCTCCCCGTGAATGAAATACTTCACTGAGGAATAGACTGAGGCTGTGCACAGAGCTACAGACGCATATGTATCTCTTGACCCGATAATCTGACTTCTGGAATCTGCCCTCCACACTACTTCTTGTGCGTGTGCAAAGTGATAGTATATACGAGATCCATCCTCGCAGTGTTTTAAATAATGATGAAAGGTTGGAAAAAAGTCACATATGCGTTAGACCAGAAGAGTGAGAACGTACATTTATAGAATTTCCCTGCAATGGAAGACCTCTTATCTGTAAAAAAGAATAAGGCGGCTCTCCGGGTACTATAGGCAGAATAACGGTCCCCCTAAAATGTCCAGGTCCTGATCCCTGGCCCCTGTGACTGTGTCACTTGGCACAGCAAGGGGACTGTGCACATGTGATTAGATCAGGGACCTGGAGACGAGATTATCCCCGCTGACCCAGGTGGACCCAGACTGATGCCTGAGGCAGAGGCAGGGGAGAAGGACCCAGAAGCAGGTCTGAATAGAGTGGCTGCCACCATGAAGATGCTGACACTGGGAAAGACAAGGAAATGCATTCTTCCGTGGGATTCCAGAAGGAACCGGCCCGGCAGACATACTGATTGGAGCCCAGTGAGACCCACGATGGACTTCCGGCCTCCAGAACTGTGAGGTGGTAACTTTGTATCATTTTAAGCCGCTAAGTGGTAATTGGTTATAGCTGCCCAAGCAAAGAAATGGAAGGAATGAAACATTATTTTTTTAAGATTATTTATTTAGTTATTTGAGAGAGAGAGAGAGACCACAGAGGGAGAGGGAGAAGCAGGCTCCTCACGGAGATTCCCGACATGGGGCTCAATCCCAGGACCCTGAGATCCTGACCTGAGCCAAAGGTAGACACTCAACCGACTGAGCCACCCAGGTGCCCCCAAAAGTTGCTAAATTTAAAAAGAAATGAAAAAAAGAAAAGAAAAGAAGGCAGGAAAGGAGCGGGGGAGAGAGAAACAGAGGGAGAGGAGGAGGAGGGAGAGGGAAGGGATGGAGAGAGAGGACAGGGAGTGATAAAGCAGGTGCAGAGCCCGGGGAGAGAGGATCGGGTCTCTGGGCACAGCATCCAGACTCGGGACCATTTGCTGAGTGCCCAGCTGACCGGGGCCGGTAACTCGACCTCTCCGTTGCCTGGGCTCCTGGGTTCTTCATCTGTAAAACGGGGTCAATAATTTATTTACCTCCCGACGCTGTCACAGAGGCTGACTTAGTGAGACACGAAAGTACGGAGAGCCAGGCCTGGGGAACGAGAGTTTGCTGTGGATGCTGGCTCGCCGTCTGCTGGGCGAAACCAGAGGGGGAAACAAGGATGTCTGTTTTTCATTTGCTTCTATTCACCTGAAGAAATGCTTCAACGATACGCTCTAAACCAATAATGGGTTGTGTGAGGGCGGAGGGCCGAAGGAGCCGGGCGGAAGGGATTGTCCCCGCATATAAAATATGCGTGGGAGAGATGCATAGATCATCCTACAGGCATGGACTCGAATCTGTGTTTAAGCCTCACAAATGTGTTACCTTCGCAAACACACACCCATACAGATGCACGTGTATCTTTAAGGCCTTCTAGAACTTCTCTGCGGGAGGGAGGCAGCCCCCTGGGGGAAGGCGCAGGCATTCTGGGGTGAGGAGGAACCCTCCTGACACTGGCCTGGCCCACGCAGGGTACCTGGGAAGCATGAGCTCAAGGCAGCTGTCTCTGCAGGAACGAGCTCACTGTAGACTCTCCCCCGAGGTGTTTCTGCTCTCGCTTTATAACTTTGAGGGAATCGTCCTGATTTATATACTGTGGTTCAAGTTGTTTTAGGGCAGATGACTGACATTCTATTTTATTTTATTCTATTTTTTATTTTTAAAAAATATTTTATTTACTTATTTGACAGAGAGATCACAAGCAGGCAGAGAGGCAGGCAGAGAGAGAGGGGGAAGCAGGCTCCCCGCTGAGCAGAGAGCCCGATGCGGGGCTCGATCCCAGGACCCCGAGATCATGACCTGAGCCGAAGGCAGAGGCTTTAACCCACTGAGCCACCCGGGGGCCCCTCTACTTTTTATTTTTTACGATTTTATTTATTTGACAGAGATAGAGAGAGAGAGAGAGAAAGTACAAGCATGGGGAAGAGCAGAGACAGAGGGAGAAGCAGGCTCCCTGCTCAGCAGGGACCCCCCCCCCCATGCGGGACTCAATCCCAGGACCCTGACATCATGACCTGAGCCGGAGGCAGACGCCTAACGACAGAGTCCCCCAGGCGCCCCGACAGATACTCTATTTTAAATAAATAAATGAATAAATGTGCAAATACTAAAAACAACTTTTATTTCTTATGCTCCTATGAATATAGCCAGACGATGTGAGATGTTTCACATTCACACTCTCTGATTGACCTGAAAACCCTAACCTTGCGATTCGTACGCCCATTTGGCAGAGGGGGAAACTGAGGCCCGGCCAGGCTGAGTCACAGCCCTGAGTGGCAGAGCTGGTGAGCAGAGGGCTGGGATTCGCAGGGAGGTCTGCCTGACTCCGAAGCCCACACCCGTCCTCCTGCAGCTCGGGGGCCTGGCCGGAGAGGGCTGGCTGCCCTCAAACACCAGACCCCGGAACCACGGCCGAGACCCCGCCCCGCCCCGAGAGAAGGTGACTGCGCATCACATCGTCCTTCCTCACCCTGCCCCGCAGACGGCAGGTCCTGAGGATCGTCGGAATGTCCGTGGCCATAAGCGCGTGTGTTATGATTCCCTGGTCCTGTGCTAAGCTTCGTAAGGAGGACATGCCTGTGCGCGGTCCCTTGGGGACTGGGAGAAGCCAGGCTCTTCCCGGTCTGGGTCTCTGGTGTCCTCTGCCAAGACAGCGTCTCCATTCCCTGCATTGCTCCTTCTCTTACGCGGGGCCTCGGCTCACCGGGGCCCTGTCCCCGCGTCTGGCCCGAGGGGCGGGGGATGCTTCCAGCTGCTTGTCCTTCCAGGCTCCTGCTGCCGCTCATTCACTGTCTCTCTTGCCGACGGCGTGCCCCGGAGCTGGTGACCGTGGGCGGCCCAGACTCTGACCCATCCAGCCCCGAGCAGGCCGCCAGGTCGGCGAGACCGATGCCAGAGCCCACGTTCCCACGGCGTGTCGGGACCGGCGCCCGGTATCTCCGGCGACTTCGTTTCCAGTCCATCGGGCCGTCCTAGTGTCATCTGACCGCGGAGGCCAGGCGGCTCTCGTCTCAGCCTCGCGCACACCTGCTGGCGGGCCTCTGTTTCAACTTGGACCCGTCTTCTTGGGATTTATCTTATCACGTGCCTTTCCCCCCCATGAGATCGGAGCTGAAAATCACAAAATCTCATTTCAGTCTTATTTTTCAAGATCTTATTTATTTATTTGAGAGAGAGAGAGAGAGGGGAGAGAGAGAGATCACGAGCGGGGGGCGGGGGCAGAGGGAGAAGCAGACTCCCCGCCGAGCAGGGAGCCCAACGTGGGGCTGGATCCCAGGACAGACCCTGGGATCATGACCTAAGTGGAAGGTAAACACTTAATCAAATTACAAAAGTTTAAGCAAAATAGTAATCTTCGTTTTAAACTTACTTCTTCTTTACAAAAGTAACTAACTAAATAAAAAATCTATTTCTTTAAATAAATAGTGTTGCTCCAGAGACACGATTCCTCTTATTTCCTTATCTGTCTGAGGATCTTAATATAATCTCCCAATTAAATCACCCCCTTACATTCTTTTTTTCGTTGCCTTCTACTTTCTCACAAGGCAAAATGTACTCTTGCCATCCACCCCAAGATAAATCTGTCCGTCCCTCAGCCAGAAAAAGAAATTTACTATGAGCAGCCAAGGACCCACGGGAGTAGCCACGGTACGATGTCCAGCAGGAAATACTAAGCCCTCTGCTGTGCACACGGCACCTTTGTCGCTTTGTCTTCCCACGGCAACATCTTTAAATTTATAGGCTTCCTAACAATATTTACTCCTGTTTTCTAGCGTAGCGCTCTTTAGACTTGCAGTACTGGTTTTGGAGCATTTTCCAGAACGCCCAGGGGTAGGTCTTTCAAGGCGTATTTAAGAGAATGTGTAATGCGAAGTTCTATTTTGGTCTTTTTTTGACATGATACGCCTCCTCTTCTCAATTTTTAATTCTTTGTATTTAGAAGAATATATTTTGTACATATCAAGTAGTCACTTTATTTAACATATGTGCCTATACTGTTTAAATAGGGCCCGGGACCATAGTTGACACTCCCCGTATCTGGGAGGGATGACTTTTTTGGATGCCCATTGGCGGACCCTACCTAGTCAGAGACCAATCAAACGTTCATTTCTCTCCACATCATACATCATCAGGGAAAAGCAAATCCAAACAACAATCCAGAGGCCACTGCACGTCCACTAGCCTAGCCAATATCCAGAACACAGACAGCCCCAAGAGCTGACGGGGACACAGAGTGGCAGCCTACTGGCAAAGCAAAATGGCGCAGCCACCTTGGAAGACCGTTTGGTGGTTCCTTGCAAAACGAAACCTGCTCTTACCACGTGATTCAGCCTTCATGCTCTTCGGCATTTACCCAAAGGAGTGGGTCTTACGTCCACGTGTATCCATCTGCACACGGATGTTTATAGTGGGTTTATGCAGGACTGCCAATCTTGGAAGCCACCACAGCGCCCTTTTAGTGGGTGAATGGGTAAATCAACTAGTCCATCTGGTAGGGAAGAGTATCCAGTGCTGAAAGGAAATGAGCAGTCACACCATGAGAAGACAAGGAGGGAGCCTAAGTGCTTATCGCCAAGCGCCGAGAGTGGGTCTGAGAAGGCTGCCCGCTGGAGGATTCCACCCATAGGAAGTTACAGGAAAGGCAAAACCATGGGGATGAGCCAAAGCTCAGGGGTCAAGGGTGGGGAAGATAAACAAACAGAGCACAGAGGATTCTTCGGACAGTGAAAACCCTCCCTACGAAGCTCTAATGGTGGATACGGGTCACCCCACGCTCATAAAAACCCACAGATCATACGGCACCAAGAGAGAACCACATGCAAACTTCGGAGTCTGGGTGCACAGGACGTGCGTCAGTGTGGCATTGTCCTTGGTGAGAAACGGACCGTGCAGTGAGCCATGCTGGCAATAGGGAGTCTGTGCAGATGTGGGGGCAGAGAGTCCGTGCATGATCCCTCTGCCTTGCTCTCAATTTTATGATAACCCTAAAACTGCTGCAAAAAATTAAATCTTAAGTTAAAAAAAATATTGCATTCCCAAGGATGTTGTGATTCTCTCCTCTACCGGCTGCAGAGGCTGGGAAAGTCTCACGGCTGAGCCTCCGGTTCTCATGTGCCTTCTGAGTGAAGCTTGCAGTATTCAGCCAACCAGATTACAAAGCACGTTCGGTGGGGACAGGGGGCGGGATTCGGCGCGGTTGGTGGATGGGCTGATTTATGACAGGTGACCGAGAGCCAGGAGCGTGCATCCTGGGACCCCGTGGGAATGCACGGGCCCTCTGGGAGCATCCAGGCCGGAAGGGGGGCCAGCGTTTGCACTTGGCTCTCTGGAGCCCCCTCCCCCTCCCTTGGTGGAGCCTCCGGCTGTCCTCTGGGCCCCCGCGCCCGGCGCTGCAGGGGAGGACACGAGCCGGGATGCCCGGGCTTGTTCCCAGGCCCGAGCTGCCGCGAGCTTCCCACACAGCGCTCCAGAACCTAGATCAAAGCCCTGGCCAGGCCCTTCGGCTAGACTTGCTGGAGGCGGGCACACATTCCTCTGTGTCTTGGCAGCGAGGCTCTCTGGCAGAGGGCAGGAGAGGAATCGGGGAGGCGCTGCCTTTGTTTCGAGGACGATGCATCCTGAACCCGGACGCACGGATGCCCTCCTCGAGGCTGAGGCCTGGCCTGGCCGGATGGCCCGGGTGCTGGAGCTGCGGGCCAGACTGGGGTCTGGGAGCGGCGAGAGGCCGTGGGCCACGCCGCCACAGGGCCCTGCCGTCAGTTCTGCCTGAGGCTCCCCATCCTCCCCGCCTGGGCCCGCGTGTGGGGTCCCATCACTCCGCCGGACCCTCTGGTCCCAAATGCACGACCGCTAGAGAACTCAGCCTGCCGTCCTCGGTCTGCTCCTTCCCAGCGAAGCTTCAGCAAGGACAGGAAGCTAGGACTCCCACGACACGATTCAGGGCCGCAGGAACCGGTTTTGCTTAAAAAAAAAAAAGTCTTCTCCATTGTTGCAGCGTTCAACACAAGGGCGTGGGACGTTCGCCTGGCCTCCCCGAGTACCCAAGAATACAGAGCAGCTGTCGGCAAAAGGACAGACTTTCTGCTGCCTCCCCACCCCCATTTCCTGAGCGCAGGTGCTTCTTGGTACCTTGGGGGGGGGGGGGGGGGGGGGGGGGGGGGGGGGGGGGGGGGGGGGGGGGGGGGGGGGG
>CM052799.1:192771391-192795199 GCA_028533885.1 Nasua narica
AACCCACCGGTCTGTGGTCTGTGCACAACACATGCAGAGTCGCGTCCCTGGTCCCGAGGGGTGGATGCTTGTGCCGCTCAGGGGGCGGCCTCTCTGGCCTGGGGACGGCCACGCCGCCCCACCTCCCGGGGAGACCCTCTTGCACAGGATCCGCTGTGCCCCCGCTGGCTGGCAGCTTTGCACACGAGCTTGCCCTCTCTGCCTACCCAGCCTCTGCGCTGCTCAGTGATGCAAGCATTTTACTGCGCTCCCCTTCTCATAAAAATTAGAGGCAATTGAACCATCAAGGTGATGTAAAACGCAATGCAATAAACCACAATGTCCTCCAGATGCAACCCACGTGAGGTGAGAATGGAAGGGGTTGGGGGGGGAGTAGATCCCGCCCCCTCAAGAGGAGGACCCCCGATCCCCAGGGCCCACCGCGTGGGTAGGAAGAATGGAAGAAGGGGCTCAGGGCGGGATGGATGTGTCTGAGACAATCATCCCTAAAGGTGGGCAGGAATTTTACCACTTTTTGCCTCTCTGGACCTGGGGTCGGACATTTGCACCTTCGTGCCTGGGGGAGTCCTTCCTCGTGGGGGTGGGAGCTGTCCCTGATCCGGCCAGCTGCTCATGAACCCCGTGGGGAAATGCCAGGCGAGGAAGGCATCTTCCGAAGCCAGCATTTGCAACACTGACTTGAGAAATTGAAGGCGCACAAACAAGTGTAAATAAAAGGAAGCAGATGAACTCCAGGGAAGTTTCTGGAACGTCCTATCAGGGGAGCAGGAGCAGTCATGGGCCTTGGCTTCCTCGACGTGGGATGACTCTTAGATCCTAGTCCTTGCAGAGACACACACAATATTTATTGATATCTAATTAATAATTTATCATACATTCCTTAATTCTCCCAAATGTGTGGCCCTGGCTGGCGGTTTTTTGCAGTTCCCGGTTTACCTCACCTGTCTTTTTTTTTTTTAAGATTTTATTTATTTGACAGAGCGAGAGAGGGAACACGAGCAGGGGGAGCAGCAGGCAGAGGGAGAAGCAGAAGCAGGCCTCCTACTGAGCAGGTGCCCGATGCCGGGCTCGATCCCAGGACCCTGGGATCACGACCTGAGCGGAAGGCAGCCCCTCACCGACTGAGCCCCCCAGGCGCCTTTCTCTCTCTTTTCTAATATTGCACTAATGCCGCCGCTGGTGTCTCTCCATGACCCTTTCTCGGTGCCTTCCTGTGACTTGATCACGGCTCCATTCATTTTGAAACATTTTTAGAAAATGAATTCACATCATCTCATGTCCCTGAGGTCCCTCCAGTCCATCATGGGGGCCTTCAAAGAATAGCAGAAACGAAGCCCCAAGTGTAGCCTGACCTTCCCCAGTAAGGGTTCATGGCCACAGGTCTGGGGACCCTGCCAAATGTCCATTCTCTGGGAGCGCGCCGGGGAGAAGGCGCGGGCCACCCCGCCCCCTGCAGGCCAGAGTGCGCCAAGTCCCCGCACTTCTGCACCGACTCCTCGGCCTCCTAACAGCTGGAGGAAATGTCCTTTGCAGCATGCACATGCACACCTCCCTAGGACTCTGGGAGGCGAGTGAGCCTGCAGAAGCTGTAGGGAGAACCGGCTCTGGCAAAAAAGCCGCCAGCGCCCCCTGCCTTCTATCATCCGGCACCGACACACGGCTCCCTGGCGCTCGGCCCTGTGCTCCGCCGGTGCCCCTCGTCCTCCAGGACTCCCCGGTGACTCCCGGCCTCCCACGCCCCAGGCACAGACACAGACCCGGAGGCCATGAGCCCAACAGGCCTTGTCCCCCCACGTGGTCCACCCAGGCTGCGTGGACTCTTACTGCCGCCCTCCATAAAGCAGAGCGAGTGGAAATCGGGAGAACGTGGGCGCGGTGCTCCTTGGCAAGGGGCGAAGGTTTCCCACCCGCCCCTGATGGGCCAACTCAGCCCAAGACGCTCTGATGAATGGCCCCTCCTCACGTGGCCTCAATCTCGACCCTGCACCCGAAGCGCGAACCCCGGGAAGGCTGTGGGAGCTTCCGTGGCGTCTCAGGCCAAGCAAGCTGACATCTTGTCTCCGAGGCGGGGGGTGGGGGGGGTTGGGGGGGTGGGGGGGGAGGAGCGACCGGCCTTGAGACCTACGGGCAGGCGCCAACCGTGGGACTTCGTGCCCACCCCCTCGGCTCAACGTCCAGAAGCTGAGCGCGGCCGACTAGCCCGGGGCGGCCCGCCTGCATCTGCGACTCCTCTTCTTTGATGTGTTAGTAAGTGTCGGTGAAGGAGGAGATCCTCCCGACAGAAACTTGACCCGTTAAAAACTCCAGCTTCAGCTTTTCTGTTTGTTCTGGGGCATCTCAGGTCCAGTGACGCGCTCCTATGAATGTCCTTACCGCAGGGGGCTATAGAGTGTTACAGGGTGGTCCCCAACTTTGCTGGACCTGACGCTTTGTCTCTTGAGCCCCGCTTCCCATCTTAAGGGGCGCTGGGTGCCACGGAAGGTGCATGAGAGACGCTGGATGGGATGTGCTTTAGACAGAGCGGTAAGCCTGGGGCTTTCTGTTGTGGGGCCTGGTTTGGATTCAGGGTCAGAGAGAATGCCAGGACGTATCAGGTGCCTGCGATGCCGTAACAAAGGACCACAAAATGCTGGAAACAGCAGAAATGTATTTTCACCCCTCTGGAGGCCAGAATTCTGAAAGGAGGATGTGGGCAGAGCTGGTTCCTTCTAAAGGCCCCCGGGGGGAGAATCTGCTCCACGCCGCCCTCCCGGCTCTGGTGTTGCCGGCAACCCTTGGAGCAGTTCCTCGGCTTGAAGATGTGGTACTGGGCCCCCTGCCCTTGTTCCTGCATGTCCCCACCTCCCCCGCCGGGTCTGTGTGTTTCCAGTCTCTCCTCTCTCTTATTATAAGGACACTTGGGATTCCTTGGATTGTGGGTGCACCCCTGCACCCCTCCAGCCCTCCAGCCTCCACCCCTGCCTTCACATGCCTGTCTCTCTGTAACCTTTCCTGGGGTTAGGGCCCACCGGATAATCCAGGATGAGCTCATCTCCCGGTCGCATGCAGGCTGTTCCCAGAGCTCTTTCCTTTTACTAACATCACCAGCTTGTGCAGGATGGTGGAGACAAGCATCGACAAAGCAGGTCAGGCAGGGCCCGACGTGAAGGGAAAGGGCTAGCTTGCTTTTATTAGCATTTTCCTTTGCATGCGGTCCCTGGCAGAGGCTGCATCTACCACGACTGAGTGAGGCAAGTATTAACTCGGCCCGGCTTTTAATAGGAGATTCCTTGGCTCTCACTCTGGGGAAGTCTGGGAATGGGTTGGTTTGACCCATGTGTTCAATAGCGTCACTGAGAACTTGCTGATATTCTCTTCTGCTCTGCCCAGAGGGGCTTCCCTCATGGTGACAAAAAGGCTGCCATAGCTCCAAGTATCACATCTTCACACTGTACCTTCCAGGAGAAAAGAGGGCTGGCTTCCAGAATGTCTTTCAAAGAGCAAAGAGCCTTTTGTTCCCTCAGGCCTTTGTGAGGACACATGTCCCCCATGTCTTCATAGCAGTAAGCAGGCTGCAGGCTCATTTCTGAAGCGTCTCTCCGGTCATGGAAATTCTGTATACTGACAACCTTAGGCCAAGGTCACTGACTAATCCCTGGGCTCTTAGACGTGGGAGTTCAGGATTCCGGAAGTAGGTCTCTGCAGAAACCCTGTCTGGTTACATCAGACCTGACTACATTTCTAGAAATGATCCCAAGGAAACACACGGAAATAGAGGAAACAATTTATGCACAAGCAGTGTTCATTTTGGATTACTTTTACTTTGCAAACAGTTGGAAACCATCTAAATAAAATAGGTTAGCTATTTGATGGAGTATCATAGAACCATTTCTTTTTTTTTTTTTTTAAAGATTTTGTTTATTTATTTGAGAGACAGAGAAAGTGAGAGAGAGCCTGAGAGGAGAGAAGGTCAGAGGAAGAAGCAGACTCCCCGTGGAGCTGGGAGCCCGATGTGGGACTCGATCCCGGAACTCAAGGATCATGACCTGAGCCGAAGGCAGTTGCTCAACCAACTGAGCCACCCAGGCGCCCCATAGAACCATTTCAAGGAACAGTTAATTACACGGAAAGATAGTGATAATATTTTACAGGAAAAGCATAAATTAAGCTTGGGACCCACACATGGGGCAAAAAAAATGGAAGGGCCTATACCAAAAGTGGGCCATCTCTGAGAGGTAGGCTTGTTTTCTTCTTTATGGTTTTTATAGTTTCCATAGTTATTCGAGAGGCATGTAATTTGTGCGTGTGTACACGTGTGTGTACATACAGCAGGGCCCTGGGCGGCTGTGACCAAGGCTCGCAGGCTGGGGGGCTCGCACAACAGAAATGTCTCGTCTGGAGGTCTGGAGGCTAGGAGTCCAAGGCGGAGGTGTGGGCCGGGCCGGGTCCCCCTGCGGCGGCCACGGAGACTCTGCCCCAGCTTCTGGGGGTTTGCTGGCACCTTTGGGGTTCCTTGGTCTGTAGATACGTCACTTGCCTTCTGAATCACACAGCCTTGTCCTGTGTGCGAATGTCCCCGTCTATAAGGACATTGGTCATACTGGATTGCGGGTCACTCCACTCCAGAGTGACCTCATCCTAACTAAATTCAGTCCAGCTGCAATGACAGTCTTTCCCAATAAGGTCACACTCCAAGGTCCTGGGGTGAGGACTTGAACCTACGAATGTTAAGGGGACATAATTCAGTCCGTAACTCTCTGCGTATATATGTTTACACAGACACACATTTCTTGAGAAGATAATAGCCTGTATATAATTAGCCTGTGTTTCTGAAGCGTGGGGGCTGGCTGGTGGGCGCAGCGAGGGTCTCGAGCTGAGAGCAGGCGGCCAGTGAGGAGGGCCGGGGTTCGGGGCCCGAAGAGAGAAGCCAGCAGCTCCCCGTATCCTCTTGAGGCAGGGAGAGCTTGGACCCGGGTCCCCATGCCCCCCGACCTCGCCCTTCTGACCCCGTGTCTGGGGGCAGTCCACGTCCCTCCGTCCTCGGTTTCAGAACCTGAGGATAGGCGTTTAGTGATCGTCACCGAACTCGCCATTGTGAACTCGGCAGTTCGGGGGCAAGGGAAGACCTTGCCTTGGGGCGATGGCAGGGAAATAGGGCACGGACCACAGAAGAGAATGAGCTCCTGGCCCATTCCTGGCCCATTTGCTGAGTCCTCTGTCTGCTCCCTGTCCTCTCCCCCCGACACCCTGCCCCAGAACGAGCTCCGTGCCGAGCAGGGGCTCGGGTGCGGAACTGCAGCCCCTGCGTGCGGGGAGGCTGCTGTGGACGGCAGGGGACACAGGCTCACGAGCAGCGATGAACCCGACCATGTGGTGAACATGAGGGCTCCTTCGGAGCATAGGGGCTTTCCAGAGGGCTTCCTAGAGGAGGCAACAGAAAAACGGGGGTTTCTGGGCCTGGAGAGGAGGCTGAAGGGAGCGGGCGGGCACGGGCTGGCAGGAGGGCATCACTCGGGCCGGGCGGGCAGCGTCTCCTGGGAGCAGAGCGGGCGGCGGGCGAAGAGGGGGCCGGAGCCGCACTGGCCCATATGGCCAAAGCAGGTCTTTACCAGGGAGGCCACGGGCTGGGCTGTGGAGGGCCAAGGAGGGAGGTAGGTCAGAAGAGGGAGGCCTGGCTTGGCCAGGACGGGCTACAGGAACGAGGGGACAGCCCCGGAGCCTCGGGGGAGAAGCGCCTTCCCTTGTGACCTTGGAGATGCCCAGGACAGAGGAGGACAAAGCTGGGCAGGGCTCGGGGAGGAGAAGGCAGCCTGAGCAGACTCCTGCACAGTGTGGTGGAAATATCCAGCAGGTGAGGGGAGAGGGTGCGGGTTCTGGGGCAGGGCAGAGTCCCCCCAGGGTAGAGCTGGGAGACCCGAACTTAGGGAGGCCCTGGCAGGGGCTGATGGGAGGGCCGGGAAGAGCCCACAACTCTCTTCCTGGCCTCTGCCTCCAGTCTCGGCCCTTCTGCTTCAATGTTGTCTCCTGGGTGGTCTCCTGGGCCTACTGGCGGGGCCGGGTGGCCTGCCGGGCCGACCAGATAATCCGGACTGGGTTTCCCCTCCTTCCCCTGCACCCACGGGCCTTTCCCCAGGGGTCCCAGGCCCTGCCACGCTGTGGTTTCCTTTCCTTATCCCACTTTCCTTCCGAGGGGGCAGGCCCCGTCACTGGGTCCCAGAGATGTAGCGTACGGCGGGGAGGGGAAGGGGGAAAGCACTGCAGACTGCCTGGTGGAGGGGGTCAGATCGGGGTATCAGTCTGTAGGCAGACTGGGCGGCTCCAATAGCAGGAAGTTACTTTCCTGGACTAGAGGCCGGAAGTCAGAGAGGGAGGGGTCTGCAGGGCCCTGCTCTCTCCAAGGGCCCTAGGGCACAATGTCCCCCCACCCCCGCCTCTGTGCTAGCTGCTGGGGAGGCTGGTGACCCTTGGTGTTCTTCGGTTTGTAGCTGCATCTCCCCATCTCTGCCTGTCTCCTGCTGTGTCTCTTTGACCGTGTCTCTTCTCGTCCAGGGCACCCATCGTTGGACTGGGGGCCCAGCCTGGTCCAGACTGGCTGCGTAGTACCTTGATTTCCAAATCTGGGCAGGGGCAGGGGCTCTCGGGCCCGGGAATTCTCCAGAGCCCCTGCGGGACGCGGGGAACCCACCATAACGGGGAGAAACCGCATGCTGCGAGACCTCCCGCTTGGCCCCCCGCCGTTGGGGTGCTCTCTGCCCAAACAAGAGAAGTTCCCCAGGGAACAGCGGATGGTGAGAAGCCAGCCAGCTGCTCCAGGGAGTAGCTGAGAAACCTCAAGAATGCAGAGCCCCAAACTTCCTTAACCCGAGACAGTGAGAGTCCGGGATCAAAGCATCCTGAGAACAATGCCCGGAGCCAGCGGCGTCTCCCCCGTCTCCCCCGGTGTCTCATGTCAGGCTCCAACACGCTCGGGTGCTCAGCACGGCCTTTAACCCCTGCCAGCACCGCGTGGACCCGGCCCCCAGCTCCTCCTGCCCCGGGCTCCCCCCGCCCCCAAGCCACCGGGCAGGAGCTCCCGCTCTGTGTGCAGCAGCCCGGCCAACTGCTCCCCCGCCCAGGCCGCTCTGCCTGGAGCTGCTCTCGCCCCTGGGGCAGCGGCTTTGACTCAGTTCCTTCTCGAACACTTGGGGCCTGCTCCCCATCCTTTGCCCTCCCACAGCCAGAGGGCAGGCTGGCCTGACCAGCCTGGGGAGCGGCTCCGAGCCTGGGAGGGCGCTGAGGGGGGCATTGGGAGCTGGTAAGTTGGAGTCCTGGCCCGTCCTTGGCCTTGTGGGGGGGCCCTGGCCCCGGGGTGGAGGGGGGACGGGCCCGTCCAGGCGCTGGAGGCCACCCCCGCAGCCTCGCGATCCGCCTCAACCCAAGTCCCAGCCCAGCTTGGCCTCAGTGGCCTCAGGGACTTGGCAAAGGTCCTCAGCCCGGCGGTGGCTCACTTTCCTCATCTGTGAAGTGGGCTCATAGGCGCACCGTCCCCAGGGCCGTGGGGGTTCGATGGCACCGTGCCGGTGACGCACCAGCGGGAGCCCAACGCCACTCCAAGGGACCCTGGAGCCTTGTCACTCGGGGCCTCTCTTTCCTCGTTTGCATATCGAGGGACAGAAGCCCCGGTCCCTTCCAGGTCTGTGCTGCCGCCTGCGCCCGCGCAGGGTCCACGCAGGGGCCGCCCCACAGACCGGCACAGCTCCCACGTCCTGCCGGAAGAGGGAAATGGAGACAGAGTAACAACGTTAAGAGCTGACCTATTTGATCGACAGTCAATCTGATCGGGGCCGTGGCAAGCAGAGGGGTTTGGGACAGAGGCTCCCGGACAGAGGCCGGGGAAAGGCTTCCAGGGACAGACAGACCGGGGAAGCGACAAGGAAATCATGGGACTGGCGGCCACTCCGAGCCGCACTGGCTGCCTGTGATTGGTCGTCCTTGGAGCCCTGGCTGGGTGACCTTGAGGCACTTGCAGACTCGGGTTTCGGTGTGTAGAGACTGGCCCTGCGGCCTCAAGGCCACCTAGGTGTGATGGCCTCCTTGTTCATTCAACACCCGCTCTGGGGACACCCCGGTCCCCCGAGGTGACCCTGCCCCCTTCTGCCCTGTAAGGACCAAGTGGTTCCTCCAGGCAAGCCCCTGGCCGGCCAGGCCGATCTCACAGGCCGTGACCTGGATAATCTCCCAGGGTGAAGCTCACAGAGCCCTAAGGTCTCGGGGTCCTGGGCTCCGCAGGGCCTGTCCCCCAATGGCCCTGTGCCTGGCTGCCATCCGGAAGGTCTTGCCAATATGTGAATGTCCACGTTGTCCAGGACCCCCCAAGTATGGGGCCGTGCTGCCCCCCTCTAAAGGGACAGGGGGGCTTCCTGCTCTCAGAGCCCGCTCAGGCAAGTATATGACTTCTGCACCTGCAGGAGGAGAAGGGAGACTGGAGACCTGGGTGAAAACCTTCACACAAGACAGACCCAGCCCCGGGGCTGCTGTTCTAGGCTTACGGGCCGGGAGTGGGCACGAAAGAAGGGGCCGAAATCCCACTGAGGAGGCCTGGCTGGAGTGGGGGGCTGGGGGCTCCTGGGCACAGGGAGGAGGGTCCCCACTAAAGACAGGGAGGACTGGGCATGGGAAGGGCCAGCAAGGAATGGAGGGGAGGACACAGAGAGACTGCCTCCCACAGCGAGGCTCCCCGTCTCCTCTCCGCTCTTGTAAGGGTGGGGCTGAGCCTGGAAGGCAGAAAGGGGAGAGGCCCCCCTGCTGGGCCCCACTGCAGGAGGAGGGCACTTGCCGTGGTCTGGAGATGGGCACAGGACGGAGACCCGGCACGGAGACAACTGCCACCGGGACCAGAGGTGGGGGGGAGGAAACACCTGCAGTCCCCATAGCAGAGGGGAGCTGGGTCAGCCCAGGGCCAGTCGAGGCTAGCTGAGCCGGCAAGCATGACCTTTCAGTGCTTCCTGCCCGTGAGCCTGGGGCTTTCCTGCAGGGCCTGGGTGGGGGGAGAGGGGGAGGCACAGGGTTTTGCCGGGTGGGAGGGAAGGAGTGAGGGGCCGGGGCCAGGGGGCTGCGGGCAAGCACCATGTCAGCCAGGGAGGTGGAGGAGACAGAATGTCCGGCCGGAGCTCTCTGGCGGGCACTGGCCGCGGGGGCTGGGCGGGCTGGCCCATCCCGGAGCGGGAGCGCGGCCGGGAGGAGCGGGAGTCTGGACAGCGCGAGGCTTCCGTGGATACCGCCAAATACGAGCCTCACCCCTCCTCCCCCACCCTTGCCGTGCGATCTTGCGGGGTGGGGGTGCCCGCGCTCCGCAGGGGGCTTTCCTGAGGGTCAGGGGCTCCCTGCGTGTCCGTCAGGGACTGGGCAGGCCCCCTATGATGGGCCGTGTCCGTCACGACCGGGGTTCATTTCCTGGGGCTGCACCCACGGGGTCCTAAACGGCAGAATGTGTTCCCTCATGGTCTGGAGGCCTGAGCCCGAAACCAGGGTATCTGCAGGGCTGTGCTAGCCCTGAAGGCTGTGTGGGGGGAGCAGGGGTCCTTCCTGCCTGCCCCCCTTCCCCGGCTTGTGGGCGCCTCGCCCCAGCGTTGGTGGTTACGTGGCCACCTCGTGCATCTGTGCGTCTCCAGGTCCTTCTAAGGACCCCAGTCGTTGGCTCAGAGTCCGCCTAATTCAGGGGGGACCTCCTCTGAACTTGATGCCTGCAAAAACCCTATTTTCAAATACCTCCAGCAGCTTGACCTCGGTTTGGCCACCCCCTTCCCCAGCCCTGTCCCTTTCTCTCCCACCCCCTCCCTGCCAGAGCCCAGGAGGAGAGCCGGTGGCAGAGTCGGAATTCCCTGGATGGTGGGACGGGTGCTGGAACCTGGGCTGGTCCCCCGGTCCTGAAAGGGAGATGCAGCTCTGATGGTGCGCGAAAACCGTCCCTGCAGGGGGCCCTCACGCGAAATGCAAGCCGGTGACCGGCAGGAACTGCTTTGGGGCAGAGTCAGGGGCTGGCACGGGGGGCACCTGAAGTCTTCCCAGACATGTGGCCCTTCAGCGAGGGAACAGAGGGCCAAAGACGGCTTGGACGTGCTTTCTCTCCCTGAGCTTTCTCTGCCTCCGGCAGGGGTCTGTCTGCCATGAGCTGTCCTCATTTGGGAGCTGCCAATGCTGCCTGGGGGGTCGGGGCCTCGCCCGGGGCCCCCTCGTGGGTAAGTAGTGATGGCACTTGGCCTGGAAACCAGGATTTTCTTACTTCAAATACTCAGCAACTCCATGCCGTGTCCCTAGGGCTGGGTGGGTGTCCGATGGGCCAACGACGAGATGCCGGGTCCAAGCCCGGGCGGCCAGCGCGGGGCTGGCTGGGGCAGGGGGGCCTGCCCACCGTCCCTCCATCTGCCCCTCACCGGGTGACCTTGAACCGGGGAAGGGCTGTCTTCTCTTATTTGACAAAAGGGTTATCGGGACTCTGGAGGGCGTGGGGAGAAGGCAGTCCGAGGGGGCCTTCGCACATCCGGGAACCTCCAGTCGGGTGCGTGGAGCATGGGGGTGGCCTCTGGTCACTCACCGAGGCCGGGATGAGGTTCCTGGTAGCCCCCCACTGTGATGGGGGGCACGATGCGCCTCCCCACCCTGCCGCTGGGGCACACGGGTTATTTTGAGCTTAAGGTGCTTGAAAACAGCCTGTGAAACTCTGGCCTCCCTGCCCCTCCCCATATCTGGTAGCTGTGTCCACCCTCGCCTCTCGGCTCAACTAATTGCTATAAATGCACGTAGGTGTCGCCCCTTCTTTGGGTCTTCATCTCCTTATGAAGGCTCTCACGCCCTATGCAACTTGTGCTAAATGAGAACGTGCAGGCGCCTGGGGGGCTCAGTCGGGGAAGCGTCTGCCTTCGGCTCAGGTCATGGCCCCAGGGTCCTGGGATCAAGCCCCGCATCGGGCTCTCTGCTCATCGGGGAGCCCGCTTCTCCCTCTCTTCCCAGCTTGTGCTCCCTTGTGCTCGCTCGTGCTCTTGTGGCTATCTTTCTCTCTCTCTTAAAGAAATAAAGTCTTTAAAAAAATAAAAAATAAATTTAAATAAATAAGTGTATGCTCTCTTCCTGTTTATCTGCCTCACGTTGCTGAATTCTGGGGCCCAGCCGGAGACCCTGAGGGCGAGAGGAAGTTCGGCCCCTACAGCTGCGTGCCACCAGGCACAGTTCCATCAGATGGACACTAGCCAGGGCCCTGGGGACCCCATGAGCCAGGGTTACCTCTCTAGGGAGGCCCCCACGTGGAGGATCTCGGGAAGCAGCTAAGTAAGGACGAGACCCGCTTCAGGGACAAGAGGCACAGGTCTGCCGGTCCTGGGCCATCCCGCTGAGCACTGTCTCTGCCCTCAGCTCCGTCCCCGAGGCTGCCGGCCCCTCCCCACAGATGCCGTGCCTTGCGGTTCCTTGTGGGGTCCCCGTCACCCCTTCTGCAGACACCATGGGGGCTTCTCCAAAGAGCAGAGCATGGGTTCAATCTTACTGTGTCCTGATCGCAGCCTTTCTCAGCGTTGAAAGATTTACTCGAAGCAGGCTTCCTGGAGGAGGTGGCTCGGGGCACAATTGTGAAGGAGGCCAAAGCCTGAGGACTCGGATGAGGGTGCTGTCCTTGGGGAAATGCCGAACGCCGAGGCTGGGCTCCCCCGCACTCAGACCTGATGAGCCACCGAGGCGACACCAAGAAGCGCCCAAGTACAGAGAGGAGAGATGCTAACCCTACAGGGGGTCCGGCCCCACTGCTGGAGCCGGACGGTCACTCCCAGGAACGTGAATGTCATCACCCGTCCACGGGCCCCAGACCAGCGAGTCCAGCTCCTGGCTACGAACCCTTCTTTCCACCGTTCGGCGTTGCAGGGTCTGCACCAGGCAGATGGACGAAGATCCCCTGAGAAGTGAGACCGCTCTGGCTCCACGCACGGGAACGAAGAGACAGTGTTGGGGTCAGGGAGCCGGGAGGTTGACCTTGGCCGTGGCCCCATCTGGAGGAGTTTTCGGGGGTGCCCATTTGGTAGGGCTCCGTGTGCGGAGCATTGGTGTCCCGGCGGGCACCTGCAGGGGTGGGGGGAGGGGCTGAGCTCCCGGGAGCGGCGAGAGGAAGGCACCGCAGACGGGGGGCTGGAAGTCACAGAAATGTACTCTCTCCGGGTTCTGGAGGCCGCGAGTGCAAGATCAGTGTCGCGGGGCTGGCAAGGGGACACTCTGTTCCCGGCCTCTTGCAGCTTCTGGTGGCCACCGGAAATCTCTGGCTGGTGGCCTCTTTGCTCGGATCTCTGTCCCTGTGGTCATGTGGCCTCCCCTGTCCAGTGTGTGTGTGTGTGTGTGTGACCCCTCCCTCCGCCTTTCTTCCAGAAGGACATTGCAATGGCATTTAGGGCTTCTCTGGATAATCCAGGACAATCTCCCCATCTCAAGATCTTTAACTTAATCACAACTGCAAGGCCCTTTTCCGCCTTCTCAGGTCACATTCAGAGGTTCCAGGAACTAGGACCGGGTACCTTGGGGAGACACCATCCAGCCTTCCACAGACGGTGACTGCGGGCTGGAGGGCTGCCCTTGGTGGTGCCGCCGCGCTCGGGCCCCTCGGAACTCTGCCTCCCCACTCCAGGTGGCCGCCTCGGGCCCATCGACACGCACAGGGGAGCAGGTGTGGATTGCCGGAGGTGAGGACGCACGCTGGGGTCCACAGATGACCTTGACACCGCCCCTGGCACACTCTGTGGGGCATCAAGATGTCCACCATGCCCACCGCCTCCCAGAATGAGCAAAGGCAGAGAGAGTCCAGGGCTGCCCCCCTGGGGCACTGCAGACTCAGCTGCCTGTGTGAGATACCCCAGTGTGACCCCTGAGCGTCACTGTTTTTGAATCCCATCAGGTCCCACAGGGGACCTTTGCCTCCTGTGCCGGGTGATGCCGTGCAGGCTGCGAATGCAGGTCAGTTGAGGCCCGGGGACGCGGCCACAGGGGGCGGGCCCTGCACGGCCATGGTGCCTGGGGGGCCAGCCGCCCTGGCGCGGGCCCCTCCCTCCCAGGCCGCTGCGTGCTCCTCCAGCAAACTCCTCCGTCTGGGAATTTATCTTTTTTTTTTCTTCAAGATTTTATTTATTTATTTCAGACAGAGAGAGAACGAGAGAGAGTGCATGAGTGGGGGGGAGTGGGGAGGGTAGAGGGAGCTGCCGTGGGGCTCGATCCCAGGACCCCTGAGACCAAGACCTGAGCCAAAGGCAGACACTAACTGAACGAGGCCCCCAGGCGTCCCTGTCTGGGAATTGTTCTGCTCGTGTGTCCACCCCAGTGTGGGCTCCTGGGGACCCATGGCGGGAGGTCAGACCCCCGAGATCCAGCTACCCCGGCTCAGGGACCCCCATGCTGTGGTTTGGGGGGGAGGATGCTGCAGGAGCTCCTGCTGCACACACCCTTCCCCCCCACGTGGAGCTCCTGGAGGCACCAGCTCGCCCAGAGGGCAGGGGCTAGGGTCCCACGAGCTAGTTAGGGGATGCCACCTTCACGGATCCTGTCCCGCCCTTTCTCTTCTTCGCCGTCTGTGTCAGTGTCGCAGGTGTGACAGACCAGCACACATCGGGGGACTCTGAACAATGGACATTTATTGTCTCACAGCCCTGGAGGCCAGAAGGCCCCGACCAAGGTGGCCCCAGGACTGCGTGCCCTCTGAAACCCGTAGGGGAAAATCCTTCCACGCCTCTTCCAGCCTCTGGAGGCACCCAGCAGCCCCTAGTGCCCCTTAGCTTGTAGCCGCCTCGCTCCCAACCCTGTCCCCCTCTTCACATGGCTTCTCTGCATCCCTGTCCAAACTGCGCCCTTGTGGTGGGGCACTTCCTATGGGCCAGCCCTAACCCGCCGTGACCTCCTCTGCAAAGACCCTATTTCCAATGAGGTCACTTTCGCAGGTACCGGGAGTTCAGCATTCCCAACATGTCCTCTTGGGACGGAACCCCTAATAGCCCAGCAGGCCGACAGCAAGTGGTGAGGTTCTTACGGCTCATTCTTTGCTGGCTTGGGGCGTCCCCGCGGCTGGCCGCCAGCCCCTTGTCAGCTCCGAGAAGCAGCACAAAGGCAAAGCCCAGGCTCTCACCGGGAAGGGAAGCAAGGTCGCAGCGGAGAAAACAAGGAGGCCACTTGAGCTGCTTGTGGGACCCTAGTCTGTCCCTGAGGTTTCAGCCATTCGATTGCAGAGGTTAAAAATCACACCTTCCAATCCTCTTAGAACATCGCAGAAATGATCAGAACACCAGCCTGAGATCTGGGGAGAGCAGCTGTGAACTGAGCTCTAATCCCAAGGTCAAAATGTCCTCCCCGGCTTCTTGTGGTGCTGGAGGGACGTCCCACCGCCGAAGCCTGGGTCTGTCTTCATTCATTATGCTTTAGGCTCCTTCCCTATTTCAATACAGCAGATCGTTTTAATCACGCAAACCATATCGACCACCCGCACTCGGGGGATGACTGCCAGCCCAGCGAACCCTTTCCCTTGTAGGTTTGTGTCACAAACAAGGCTTGTGAAAAAAAAAAAGGGGGAAAACAATTCAGAACACCAGCCTGACCAGAACTTTGTAAGAGGGGCTCCTGGGTGTCTCAGTCAGTGAAGCATCTGCCTTCGGCTCAAGTCGTGATCCCAGGGTCGTGGGATCGAGCCCCGCGTCGTGCTCCCTGCTCGGCGGGAAGCCTGCTTCTCCTCCCACTCCCCCTGCTCTCGCTGTCTCTCTCTGTGTCTAATAAAAAATTAAAATCTTTAAAAGAAAAAAAAAAAGAGATCTTGTAAGAAGCACAAGCAAACTCCTTCCCGCCACAATACACACCACACATAATACAGAGAAAGGATTTTTTTCTTTTAATGTACCAAAGTCTGTCCAGTGGTTCTCTAGGGAGTGGGAATGTGGGATGACTTCTTTCCCTTTCCTTTTTCTAAGGGTTTTGACCTGCACGGTGGCAGGAATCCCTGAGGCTTGTCGCGCCGCCCTAAGCAAAGACGCTTGCCCTCTC
Organism: Nasua narica; assembly: GCA_028533885.1. Classification (NCBI taxonomy): domain Eukaryota; kingdom Metazoa; phylum Chordata; class Mammalia; order Carnivora; family Procyonidae; genus Nasua; species Nasua narica. The sequence goes on from CM052799.1 coordinate 192,786,401, forward strand.
TTGAGTCTGGGACCTGGAGTTTTTTTTAAAGGAACCTGTCTCCTTTGTGTGAACAAGTAGGCTTTCTCCTTGTTTGTTTTCTTTTGTTGTTGTCTTGTTTTGGATTTTTTTTGTGTGCGTGTGCCAGTTTGCTATGAGATGGGAGCAGTCAGACTAACTTTCCCAAGGGCATACCTTAAAGGTTCCAAGATAACTTGAGTCTCAGGATAAGCAAATGCTTATCTAGGATTATTTGCCTGGTGATCCAAGGGGTTCTTTGAAAAGCCCTTTCCACTCTGTGTCAACAGTAACTCTTAGTTAAGATGTAAATTATTAACATGTTTTTATGGAAAGAGATGCCAAATGCTGGCGAGTGGTGTGTCACAGCTGTCCACACCGTCTGGCTTTATACACACTTACAAAGCATATCTCTGCTTTACAGATCAGAAAGTAAACGGAATGGATCATATTTCAAAGTGTTTTCTTAACACCTATTGTCCGCTTGCCCTGAAGAATCCTGCCGGTTTGGGAAGAAAGGCTCTTTCTGAGAACTAAAAAATCTGGCACCTGCTGGGGAGGGGGTGGGCAAGATTTTCCCAAATCCCCCTTTCTGCCCCTCGGTGACTTTAGAGAACTCATTGTCCTTGAAGGAGGGCCGTCGCCTCCGCAGTCTGTGTGCTAATAACCAAGCAGGGTCACGTGTCAGGGGAGCGGTAGTCCAAGGACGTCATTGCCCTCCTCCGGTTGCTAGGCAGCAGCTCCTTCCCCCGCCGAGATGGACAGAACAGGTTGGAGGAGATACCAGGAGGGAAGCCCGATTCCAGGTCAGCCCCACCGCCCGCTGGAAAGGGACAAGACAGCGGAGCCTCTCTCGAGGCCACTTACTCAAGAGACAGCCTTGTCTTCTCCCCTCCAGAGCCCTGCCTTCAAGGGAAGGGATCTCGCAGCGCTGGGTGCGGCTGGTGTGTGTTACCGAGTGTGTTCCCTGGGGGCACTCTGCCGGCCGGCTGTCTGTCACGGGCAGCCTCGCCTGGTGACCTCGGGACTGCCCCAGCGCCGAGCACGGGGGCCCACAGGCTCGTTGCTCAGCCAAGGGGAGGCTCGTGGTCCCCAGGTTCAGTGACTGCAGGTTTCAGATGGTCAGCTGTTTATGGCGGCTGTCCCAGGGTGGGATGCTGCGGCAGTCCCCGCTGGAAACTTCCACAGTCAATTCATCTGTTGTCTCCAAGAGTCCCCTGAGCCGGGCGTGGTGTGACGTCACGGTGGGGACCAGGCTGGTCGTAGACACTTGCTCTGCTGGGCACTGACTACAGCCTGGGGCAGCCGGTCTTTCGGAGCCCACACCTCTTCCTTTAAAAAGTGGGGATTTCTCCCAGGAATCAGCCCAGCAGAAGGGCTTGCACAAAGATACACATGTTCATGATCACATTGCTTGTGATAGCAACAGTAACAACAGAAGAGATAAGATGAAGACCATTAATAGAGGAAAAATGTTATTTTAGCATCTCTGTATAACGAAATACTACACGGGCACTAAAAAGAACAGGGTAGATCTATACGTGTGGGCACGGAAGTCCTTGATGTTTACGCAGAGGAGCAAATTGATGAAGGATAAGCAGCTTACAAAACTCTGTGTGTGGATAGACATGTATCTATGCTATTTATGTAATGTATATACTGTGAGAATTTATATGTATATGTAATGTATATACTGTGAGCATTTATACACTAACCTATAAACAGCGGAAAACTAATACTTACTTCAGTGGGATTTCTCTTGTGTCCCCTTTGGGAACAGTCCTCCTTTGGCAACCTGCTCTATAAACCCATAGAGCTCACAGTGGTGGGGGTCGGCATACACAAATTCCCCGAGCGAGTTCCTGGGCAAAATGATAAGTAGGGACCCTCCTCGTTTCCACCTCTTGGTTTCCAGACTCATGCTTTCTACCTATTGCAGACTCGATACCGTATCAAGGCCACCGAGGTGGGGTGTCTAACGGTGTTCTGGAGGATGGTGCTCCCTCCTCATGAGATGTCACCTCCAAACTGGCCTTCAAAAGGCTTCTATAGCTGGAAGACGGGGTCCTCGGCAGTGACAGGTAGCTTAGCTGGGTCTTAGGAAGGAGCATAGCCTCCTCTCCTCGCCCCATGGCTCCGGCACTCAAGCTCCCTCAGTGCTGGTAGTAGAGACCGGCTAGCCATAGCTGGCCATGGGGTTCTGTCTAGTTGACAGTGTAACGCTTCTTCATGGGGGCTGAGTCATGGTCATCTGGTTCAGCACAGGAGAAGCTGGAAGTCACCACTCGGTCCTAACCACAAGTAAATAGCATAACAAATCAAAAAATCAATGGTTCTTCAATGAGAACTGGAAGAGAAGTGAGGTCACAGGGCAAACCACTGCCCCCCCCACAAAGGGGAGGCACCCACATGCAAATATGGAGACTCACAGCTTGCTGGGGCTGGGGCCAGGGAGGGAAACCTGGACTGTAATTCACAACTTGCTGGACGCTCAGTGTAGACAAGCCTGAGAGATTAAAAACTTCAGGGGACCCAGTCTTGGTGGGGGGGGCTCCTGCACTTTTTTTTCCCTCACTTTTTTGGTGAGTTTTACCTATAACTCTTAGTGGAGGAAGATCTCCTAATGCTTCTGGCAGGGTGAGGGGTAAAGGAACTATCTTAAAATACAGAAGAGCATTCTTAACAAGGTTCCCTCAGGAAAAAGTATTAACCAGAGCTTAACCACCAAGGGATTTATCAGCCTAACTGACCCACAGGAAGAAAAATACCCAACTCAGCCCCTCTAGACATCCTGTCTCATGTAAGCGGGGGAAGACTGAGGAACTCTCAAGAAGGTGGAGGCTCACCGGAAGCCTGAGCCCTGATCACAGGACTATGGAATGCACCCCTCCCCCCAACACCTCACCACCATACTAAAGGTAATTTACAGCAGTTCTTTTCACCCAGGTCATCATATCTGGCTATTGAGAAAAAAAAGTCACAAGGCAAAAGGCTAAAGAACACATTTGCAGGTAGAGCACACAATGGAACCAGACTTGGCAGATGTGTTGGCATCATCAGACCGGGAATTCAGAACAACTTGACTAATACGCTAGAGGCTCTGATGGGTAAAGCAGGGGGCATGCGAGAACAGATGGGCAAACATAAACAGAGTGATGGAAATCCCAAGAAATAACCAGAAAGAAACACTGGAGATAAAACAAAACAAAACAAAACAAAACAAAACAAAACAAAACAAAAAATGGTAACAGAAATAAGAATGCATTTGATGGGCTTCCTAGTGGGCTGGACACGGTGAGAAAGCATCTCTGAGCTGGAGAACATATCAACAGAAACCCGAAAAACTGCAAGGCAAAGGGAAGAAAGATGAAACACCAGAACAAAACCCCCAAGGACTGCGGGACGACACGGAAGGTATGACCTCTGTGCAGTGGGAACAGCAGAGGGGAAGCGAGAGAGAAAGTGGCAGACATCCTTGAGGCAACAGTGAGTGAGAATCCCCTGAACTGCCATTAGCCTCCAACCACAGCTCCGGAGGCTCAGAGGACTCCGAGCAGCGGAAGTGCAAAAATCAGCTACACCTGCCATTTCCAAACTGCAGAAAGTCAGAGAAAAAGAAAAAAAAAATCCTGAATGAAGCCAAAGGAAAAAAACACCTTACCTACATAGGACCATAGACAAGAATTGGAGCAGCTTCTCCTCAGAGAGGAAAGCAAAATATTTAAAGTGTTGAGAGGAGAAAACCCATCACCCAAGAATCCTATACCCTGCAAAATTGTCCTTCAAGAGTAGAGAGAAAATAAAGAGTTTCTGAGACAAATAAGTATCAAGAGCAATTTTTGCCAGTAAACCTGCTTTGCAAGAAGGTCCTTAGATTAAAGGAAAGTAATATAGGTCAGAAACTTTGGTCTGTATAATGTAAGGAAGCACAAAGAAGAAGGAGTAAGTGGAGATAAAATAACAACTTTTGTTTTCCTTATTTTTAATTAATTTGGCATAATGATTTGTTCAAAATGATACTACCGACAATATATTTGATTATGCTTATGCATTTATTATATACTTCTATATAAGCATACACATCATGCTTATATACATATGTAGTAATAAGCATATATAGAAACACATATATATGAAATGATTAACTCTGGTTTTATATTTAAAGTGGGATTTCTGGTAGATAGCAGTTAGTTCGTCTTGCCTTCTTATCCAACTTAAAAATCTCTGTCTTTTGATTTTGATGTTTAGACCTTTTACATTTAATGGAAGTTGTTGATATACTTAAATGTAAACTACCATTTGCTGGTTGTGTTCTATTTGTGCCACCGTTCTTTTTTCTCTTTCTCTTCTTTTCAGGATTAGTACTTTTAATTATCCCTTTTCATCTCTACCTCTGGTCTCATCTACTTTTGGCCACTTCTTTTCAAAGTGGGTTGTTTGAGAGTTTATAATTTATACCTTTAATAGAACACGATCTACCTCTAAATGCTATTACCCCATTCGTCTGTAGTGTTGGGACTCTACGGACCCCTCGTGCATTGCGACAGTGCCTGCTTTCGACAGTCAATTATCTTGTAAAGCTTTTTATGCTGAGCTTCTCTCTAGGTTCATTTCTAGAGCTGCTTTTCCCCTTGTGTACATCAGGTTTCTCTCTGCTCTCCCAATCACTGGCTTGAAGAAATTTTCTTAATATTTCTGGTAGTGCGTGTCTGTGGTTAAACTCACTTGGTTTTTGTTTATCTGAGCAAGGGTTTATTTCACTTAATTTTTATTTTTTTAAAGATTTTATTTATTTGAGAGAAAAATAGAATAAGCAAGAGAGCACAAGCTTGGAGGGGAGAGGGAGAGAGAGAAACAGACTCCCTGTTGAGCAAGGAGCCCGACGTGGGGCTTGATGCCAAGACCATGGGAGCTAAAGACAGACACTTAATGGACTGAGACACCCAGGTTCCCCTCACTTTAATTTTTAGATTCTTTCTTAAAACCTTCATAGGGTTGACAGATTTTTAGAGATATCTTAGAGATGTCTTTCCATTGTCTTTTGAATTGTATGCTTTCTAATTAGACTGAAGAAATTCTTTTCTTTGTTCTGTATGGAGCATGTCTTTTTCATGCAGATGCCTTCAAGATTTCCTCCTCTCTTTTGGTTTTACAGTCAGACTTTTAATCATGTGTCTAGGTAATTATTTTTTGTAGGAGTCGGGGGCTGAGATATTTTTCCTACTTGAGGTGCTCTGAGTTTCTTGGATCTATAATTTTATGTCTTTCATTATTTTTAGAAAGTTAATGATAAATTTTAAGAAATTAAATATTTCTTCAGCCTTATTCTCTCTCTTCTATTTTTCTGGGACTTTAATTACATGCATTAGTGATGATTTAATATTGCCCTACTAATTTTTCCCCTACTATTTTCCTCCTTGGTTTTTAATATGGGTTATATCTACTTACTTATCTTTACATTTAATGATTCCATACCTGGCTGTGTCAAGTCTATGGATGAGCCCATTGAAGGAATTTATTGATATTTTACTTTGATTTTTACATAATCATTTTGACTCTTTCATATAGTGCCCATCTCTCTGCTGAAATTCTCCTTTAGTTCGTATATGTAGTCCATGTTTTACCCTTGATTATTTAACATATTAATTTTAGTTATTTAACATATTTATTTGAAGCCTTACATCCCCCACATGACTCAATGCTTTAGTCCACCCTGAATGTAACTGTTATTCTAAATTTAACATTTAGCATTCCCATGCTTTTATTTATGAATTTACCACACATGTCCCCCTTAATCATTTAGCACATCTCTTAACTTCTCTTACATATTTGCTACTTTTTAAACTCTCTTGCTGCATTCAGGATATTTTCTTTGGATCTGCCTTCTGGTTTCTCTAATTCTCTCCTTTACAGTGTCTAATATTCTGTTTAAGTTGTCCACTAAATTTTTAATTTTTATTACTTGATTTTTTTATTTCTAGAAGTTTTCTTTGTTTCCCTCAAGTCTGTTTGTTTCTTCTATTTTAATAGGTTCTCACTCTGTTCTCATATTTATAGTTCTTTTATTTTTGAAAACATATTAACTTGGTGTTTTTCTTTTTATAGAAATGCCGTACATCACATTCCCCAATTGTTTTGTCTTGTAATTGGAAATTTATAACTTTTGAAGACTTCGCCCATTTCACCCACCCCTTGCCCCACCTCTGGAATTATTATTATTTTTTATTCCACATATAAGTGAGTCGTACAATACATTGACCCTTGAACAACATGAGTTTGAACTGCATGGATTTTTAAAAAAATACAGTACAGTACTATAAATGTATTTTCTCTTCCTCATGGTTTTTAAATAACATTTTCTTTTCTCTAGCTTACTTTATTGTAAGAATACAGCATATAATACATTAACATATAACATATATGTTAATCAACTATGTTATCAGTAATGATTCTGGTCAACAGTAGGCTATTAGTTGTTAAGTTTTCAGGGAGTCAAAAGATACATGTGAATTTTTGACTTGTAGGGCATCAGTGCCCCTAACTCCCCCCTCCCCCATGTTCAAGGATAAACTTTTTTTGCTTTTCTCTGTCTGACTTATTTCACTCGTCATAGTTATTTTACTGTTTCTGTCTGATAGCTCTAACATCTGGGTCATTTCTGAGTCCAGTTTTGTTGATTGCTTTGTCCCTTGACAATAGATTGATCTTTTTTCCTTCCTTTTGTGTATGTCTTCTAATTTTTTTTTTGAACATCAGATACTGTGTATTAATTGAAATGGACATAAACAGTGTTTCCACTGGGAAATGGGTGAATTTCTTCTATCAGATCATCAATGTGGTGGGGGGAAGTTTGGATTAACCTGCTCAGATGTTGATCTTGGTTTGGGTTTTGTTGTTATTGTGATGACCTTCAAGGTACCTAAGACTTTGGATCCCTTTGTGGTGGGCTTCCAGTGCCATGTGCTGAGGTCAAGGGCTAGTGGCACAGTGTTCTTGCTCCGCCCTAAGTTTTCAGCTGTTCCTGCCTGCCTAGCACATGGAGGGGACCTCTCCACGTGCCTGCCCCCCTCCCCCTCCAGTGACTGCTGTTGCTCCTGCAGCTGTACCAGCCAGGCTGAGTTGGGGCCAGGAGGGTTCTATTGTCCTATCCCAGGGTCAGTCTTGAGTGAGCCCTATGTGCCTGGGTCTTGGAGGGTGAGGCTTTCTTGCTTCCTCATGCTCTTCCATGGGGTGGCCAGACTCCACTTTGTAGTTGGGGCAGATTTGTAGTTGGGGCAGATTTTTCCCTGCTCTCCCTGTTGTAGCACTCCTATTCCCGTCCCCTATTTGGTGGGGGTAGTTTTTCTTCCGCCCTTCCCCATCTGCAAGGTGAGTCTCAGGTGGTGGATGTGGGGATGGCCCCTTCCCCCTGCACCCTCCAAGGACCCTCTCCTCACCTCCAGCTGAGCTGTCGGAGAAAGGGCTCTTTGAGGAAGGGCCGCTCTACTCATGGTTGTCTATGTCTTCGAGAAAAGAACTTCAAAACATGAAGATAAACCAGAGGGACAAGCTATATCAGGAAAACACAATTTATTTGGCTCACACAGGATTGGTTCCTTGCTGGAGACAGAGGACCCCGGAAACCAGGGCCTCCCAGAGGCGACACACAGGGTCACAGAGGGATCCAGGTCATCCTGTCACATCCTCGCCACGGGCTTCTGAGGGTCCCCTGGGCATTTTCTCCATGCCCTGTGCAGAACCCGGAGGCCGCTGGAGGCTTGCTCCCGGAGGGGCGCAGGTGTGGCCCCTGTGCCCTGGGGGCAGCTGGGTGGGAGGCTCACGGTCAGAAGCAGGACGGGGTGCTACTGGAGATGGGTCTGTAGAGCAGGGTGGGGTGGGAGGGCCAGCAGCTCCCGGAGGACTGGCAGGAGGGGACAACGTACACGGCGGGCCGCCAGCTCACGGGCACGCACACGGCGGGCCGGCAGCTCACGGGCACGGACACGGCGGGCCGGCAGCTCGCGGGCATGGACACGGTGGGCCGGCAGCTCACGGGCACGTAGCAGGACGTGTGGCAGGAGCTGGGAGTGCAGGAGGCAGCCTGGCAGCCCGTGGAGCAGCTGGTGTGGCACATGGTGGCGTGGGGCGAGAGTGGAGTCGGGGAGGAGGGCGGTGAGGTCTGGAGGCTCCTGCCCGGACGGCCTTTATACCAGGCAGTAGGCGTCCCGGCAACACAGAAGCACAGCTGTTGACTTCCTCATAGTTGTTTCCCCAATGTCTTGTCGTGGGACGCTCTCCCCTGTATTTTGCTCCTCTATAATGAGTTTGGCTTAGAGGCAATTCCTTCTTCTGTAAACAGGATGTTCCGGTGTGCCTTTACGTGGGGTTCGTGCTATTTCTCCAGGCCAGTACTGTGCACACAGCACCACTGGCTCCACTCAGGACCACATCCTTTATTCCTTTTTGTCTCATGCCTGTCAGTGATGACTTTGAGGCAGTGATGAATTTTGAGCTTTTATTTTGCACAGGAAAACATTAAATTAGGGATCTGTAAACTGGGAAGCAGGGGAGTCTGGGGGACGAATCTGGCCCTCTCCTTGTTTTGTAAATAAAGCTTTATTGGAGTCTCTAAAATGAGGCAGCATATAGATGGGTCTTATTTTTGTAATCCATTGTGACACTTTATTATGTGCTTTCATTAGAGTATTTAGTCCATTTATATTCAGAGCTATTGTTGATATATATGAATTTAGTATTATTTTATTACTTGTTTGTCATCATTTCTGGAGATTTTCTCTGTTCCTTTCTAGTCTTTGTCACTTT
>CM052799.1:192795699-192840672 GCA_028533885.1 Nasua narica
CAGCGGCCCGGGACTGCGCCGCTCACCCAGGGCCAGGGTCTACACAGCGGCCAGGGACTGCGCCGCTCACCCAGGGCCAGGGTCTACACAGCGGCCCGGGACTGCGCCCCTCACCCAGGGCCAGGGTCTACACAGCAGCCCGGGACTGCGCCGCTCACCCAGGGCCAGGGTCTACACAGCGGCCCGGGACTGCGCCCCTCACCCAGGGTCAGGGTCTACACAGCAGCCCGGGACTGCGCTCCTCACCCAGGGCCAGGGTCTACACAGCGGCCCGGGACTGCGCCGCTCACCCAGGGAACATCCTGATGGCCGTGCGCGGCCGCCTGTCCAGAGGCGCCGTGTGGAAGCAACAGCGCCCCCTGGAGCCCGCCCCCCGCGTGCCCGCCCCCACCCCCCCGCCCCCCGCCCCCCGCGTGCCTGTGGGCGCTTACCGTTCAGCAGCTGCAGCTCCAGGAAGCTGGCGGAACACACTTTGCACACCCACTGGCTGGGCTCGGACTCCACCGCGGCGCTGCCTTCTGGGGCGCCTGCAGCTTCACGAGAGCGGAGAGAAGGGTGACGCACGGGGCGCGCCCCCCCAAAGCCCAGGGCCGCGGGGGCGCGTCTGTCCGCCCGGGGACGGTGCCATCCAGGCGGGGAGCACAGCCCCTCTCGGTCCCGCTCCCGGGCCTTCACACGCGAGGACCTTCAGTCCCCAGGGACGCCCCGTCTCGGAGGTGAGGAAACCGAGCACAGACAGGTGGTGTTGGAGCAGCCCCCACGCGGGGTCTGTCGCCAGGCACAGACACGCGACTCCCTCCCTCCCTCCCACAGCCAGGCCAGCGGGACCAGACGCATCCCTTCGCATGAATTCGAGAAAAAAAACACACCCCACAGATCAAATCGAATTCCTGTCTGTCTCTGGCTCCTGCGAGAGACTGGCTGTCAGGGGACCCGGGGCCCGGGGCCGGTGTGGCCGCGGCTCCCGCCGGTGTCGTCCCCCAGAACTTTCTGTGATGACATGAGTGCCCTGAACACTCGCGCTGTCTGGGGTGACAGCCCCTTGCGGCCAGCGCCCCCAAGAAGCCGAGGTTTTAATTCTGTTTACTTTGCACTCGAGTTTAAGTGGCGACCCCAGGCAGGCGGCCGTTGTGACAAGCCCTCAGCCTCTCTTCCTCACCCCCAAACACGCAGGGGCAGGGCTCCTGGAACGGGGGAGACGCCCGCTGTACAGGGGAAACTGCAGCCTCCTTTGTCAAAAGTACCACTAAGGCTCCCATGGGACCTGAACCCTGGGGACGTTCTCAGCCAGCCTCCGGCCGCGACCTCCTGGCCCAGCCCCGTCTCTCCAGGCCCCGTCGGGCAGCCTCACGTGCCCTCACCACCACTCCGACTCGGCCACCGCACGGCCTGTCCTGACACTCACGACCATCACCCAACACTCCAGGGGCCGCTCATTCGGTTAACTCCTGCAATCCTAAAAAAAAAATCACCCAGAACCCCGACGGCGCATGCGTTCCGAGCGGGGACGAGCACTCTCTTTCTGGGCCCGAACTAGCAGCAAGGCTGCCAAGACGGAAGGGAAAGACGCAGGCTACCCCCAGAACCATTTGTGTCCATCTCCTGAGTCCTCCCCGGCTGGCAAGGGGAAAACGCGTGACGTGAAAGGCCCAGCCAGCCCTCTGCTCTCCCTCGCGCCCGCGAGTCCACCGCCTGGAGACGTCCGACGGGATCCCGGAGGAACGGGAGCCGGAGCCGGATTCCTGCTTCTCGCTCGCCTTCTAACCCGCGCGTCCAACAGAGGGGAGGAGACACTCGCACAGGAAGGGCTCAGGCGGGGACGACGCGTGGCTTAGCTGGACGGACACTGTGAATCCGGGCCGTTTCCCCAGGTCCAAGGGGCCGCCATCCTGCAGGACGGTCCCCACCCCCGTGAATGGGACTCACACTAACGCGACGCGAGAAGCCCTTCCCTGCAGCCGGTGCTCTGAGGCCAGTCACGAGGGCCGGCTGGAAGGACCCGTCGTGAGCCCTGTGCCCTCATCAAGGGAAGGACTCCGTTTTCCAAAAATTGTCCCTAGAAGATCAGAAATTTTTAAGAACATAAACGAGCCAGCCCTCAGAAGGCAGCTCTTGATGGCCCATCACTTAAACGTCCAACACAAGAGACGCGTCAAAGCCACGCTCACAGCACGAGGCCACCGGCGAAGCCACAGAGGGAGCCACGGGAGCGCGGATACTTGGGGTGGGACGGCGAGTTCGAAGTACGTCTGGAAACAAAAGCGAGGAAGAGAAGGGCCCTCGCAGGGAGACCTGGCCTGCGGGGAAATGCGGGGCTTTCCCAGAGACCGGGAGGGACGCAGCCCAGCCGCAGGGACAGAAGGCAGCCTGCTGGGCGCTGGGGGCCTGAGCGCAAAGCCGAGGAGATGTCCCCTCTCTCGGCTATGACGCGGCTGACACCGCTGCACACCTCCGTCGAAACCCTCTGAGCGGTGCGCCGGACACTGCCAAGTCTTCCCGTAGGCAAACTGTACGTCGACTGCGCCAATTTTTAAAAAAAATACCGTAAAACACGAGTCAAAATGCCAAGAGTCATTCAAATGGTGATTGAAAATCATTTTCCAAATGTTATAGACGTGTGTGTATTTTATCTTTTTCCTTAGAGAAGGAGTTTTGAAAATGGGACATCATCCGAGGACCGCCGCTGGCCTGAGCGCTCGCGCCCGCCCTTTCACACCCACGCGCGTCCCCGGCCCCTCCTGCACCTGTCAGCAGGCACGCCTGTGCACAGAAAGGAAACCAACTTTACTGTGAGCCCAGGAAAAAAGGTGAAAAGTAGATCTCCTACCCGGAAAAAAAAAAAAAAATAGTAGAAGTTATTTTCCTGTTCCTCCAACTCCGCTATGTTGAGAGGTCGGTTCTGCCATCTGCAAATTGGCGGATTTCCAGAACAAAGATGTATTTTGAAGCAAATGGGGGAAACAAGACAGGATGAAATGAATGATTTCTTTCTTCAAGAAAGATTCTGAGTAATTTATGGGAAGACAGCTCCCTGTCCACGGGTCCCCAGCATGATTCTTCTAGAACGTGGCGGTGGTCCCTAAGGCCCATCACCTTGCTGTGCCCCTCCGCCGCTGGGCCCAGCGCACGGTGATGGCCACAAAAGGCCCCCCTCCCTCTGCTCCACTGCAGGGGTCCCGAGGCCATGCAGGCCAGAGGCCTCGTCACTGGGAAGGAGAGGTCACGCCCTCTCTGGACCTGTGGGACCTGGACAATCAGAGTCACGCGGCTGACAGCTTCCTGGCTGGCCCGGACCCCGCTTCGCAGGTTGTGGCACCTACTCTAGTGTCTGAGACGCGGGCATGAGACGCGGGCATGGTGGGCTCCCAATAAAATGCTTCAGCCAGGTGAGTTCCCCAGACTGCTCGGCGGGGCCCCAGCAGGGTACTGCAGGCAGGGCCAGAGCAGGGTTCGAGAAACTCCGCTGGGCCAGGAGGGCACCCCTGGGGAGGAGTGGCAGGGCTTTGGGAAGGGGCTGGGCAGAAGAACCGGGTGGTGGGGGTGGCGGGGCGCGGCGGCCTGGGGTGGTGTGCAGCGGGGGACGTCGCGTGTCCCCCTGGGGAGTTCCTGGCACCACCCGCGCTAAGCCGCCATTCAACCAGCATAAGAAATGGGGACCCCAGCTAACCAACCAGTTAACAGTAGTTAAGAACTTCTACTGTATTTCTACGAAATACTTCTTTTGCCATTTCCCCCCAAACAGAGTAAAAAAAACACAAAAAGTATTTGTAAGACTTTGGAGCACCCAAGTTGCTTATTTGCTTCCCTGATTGGGTACTATTTAGGGGGACTGTGCCTTCCAGTGGATGGCGACATCACGGCCCGCCGTGTCCCATGTTCTCAGAAGGAACACACAGAGGACGAAGGACGGACAGCCCAGGATTCCCCAGGGCAGTGGCTGTGGGGCAAGAAGGAGGCGGCCATCCGGGCCGACACCGTCCAGACTAATTTCATCAGCGTCTCCCTTGCGAACGCAGCTCCGGCTTAGAGAGCTCTCCCGGAGGTGAAAGCAAGCAGAACCGCAATTCTGGGAGGGGCAGCAACCTTGTTCTGACTTCGACCTGAGAGTCATGTGGGGGAGACATCGTGCAGGACACAGCTGACGGGGTCAGCCTCTAACAACGCAAACCTCGATGTGCAGTCCGGCTGGTCCTGGGGCACGGATGTCAGCTGCCGAGGCGGGAAGGGATCCAGAATCCGAGAAAGCCAGATCGGGACAATCCCGGAGAGCCTGCGCGGCACCAGTGAGCCCGGCCGCACACGCTCCAAAGGGACGCCTGGACCAGTGGGACCCATCGGTGCCGCCCCAGGGCCAGGCCAAGCACCTGGTTTCTGCAAATCCTAAAGGGTGGGCTTGGGAGCAGCCGGGTGAAAAGGGGGGGTTCTCTCCAAGTTCTTCCTGTGGCCTTCCCTACCAAAATAAGTCCGCCCCAGAAAGCTCCCGGTCTTACTCTGCAAACATCTCCATGAAGGCGGCAAGCCCTCCACACCACTGGAGCCGGCGTGCAGGCCGTCTGGCCATCGGCTCCCCACCGACATTCCCCAAGGGCACCCTCGGGGGCTCTGCACTCTCCCCACGGCCACCCAGCCCGTAGTGCGTGGACGAGCAGCCCCCAGGTTCACATCTGCCTGCGATCTCTAGATGGGGGTCTCTGCAGACGCCATTAAGAGGAGGTCATTCTGGAGGAGGGCAGACCCAAAATCCAGTGACCGGTGTCACAGAGACACAGGGACAGAAGGCTGCGTGAGGACAGGGGCAGGGATCTGGCTGATCTACAAGCCAAGGGATGCCAAGGGCTGCTGGCCACACCAGAAGCCGGGAGAGGCCTCTAGAAGGAACTAGCTCGGCCAACACTGGGTCCTTCAGGCTCCGGGGCTGTGAGGCAGCCCCTTTCTCGGGTTTGAGCCTGCTTAAGGCCTGCTTGGTTCGGGCGGCCTCGCAGACGCCTCTCGTCACAGGGCTGGTGTGGGCATGACCAGGAGGCGCCGGGGGGGAGCGGGTCACCAACCCCCAACCACACAGGACAGACCGGAGCCCCACAGACACGGTTCGACCCTTTGCAGCACATCGTGTTCATAAGAAAAAGGAAACCATCTTCTTGTCAGGATCCCACAGCGCGGGGAGCGGGGGGTCCAGAGAAAAGAGGGTCACTTCTCCCCCAGAGCAAGTCATGTGACAACAACGGGGGGGTCTGCCCGGGGCGGACATCAGGTGAGGATGTGAGCGGCGGGCTTAGCGGCCACAGACGGGGCGCGGCGGCAGCGATGTGGTCTCAGGCTGTACCACAGAGCCTCACGACCCGGCCGGGGGGTCTGAAGCTCCACAGGCCCCTTCACACAGTGCTGCCCCCCACCCTGGGACGGCAGGACCCGAAGTCTGGGCCGCTTTTCCACCGGGAATGCTGGATTTGGGCAAATCACACACACGGCCGTCGCCCGGTCTTCCCTGGAACATGTGGGCACAGGCACGCACACACACAGGAGCACACACGCACGCACCCCCGTGCCCTTGCGCACCCCCCAGATCGGGAGGAGGCCGCCGCAAGGTGCACGGCACCGCCCGGAGCCTGATACCAGGGCCGAACCCCGACTCCAGCATCTCCTGCTCCGTGACCCAGGGCGGGCTCCCCAGCCTCTCTGTGCTCCGTGTCCTCCGCCCGAGACACAGCCCATCGCGCCTCCTCGCAGGGCGGTGGGCGGGGAGGGGTCACCGCAGCTAGAGCCCGGAGGGCGGGGCCGAGGATCAGCCCGTCGAGCTCCGGCACCCTGATTTCCCGGCCGGCACCCAGCTCGGGGGCGAGCCTGACACGGTGCAGGCAGAGCCAGGCCCGCGGGGTCAAGGGCAGCCCCCGCCCCCCCCCGCCGCGTCCCCCCCCCCCGTCCCCCCTTGCCGGCGCAGCTCCCCCGCGGCCGCCGAGCCGCGCGTACCGTGGGCCCCGGGGCAGGCCTGCTTCAGCATGGGCTTGTCCATCTTCTTGGCGTAGAAGGCGGCGTACCACACGCGCAGCTCGGCGCCCGGGGGGATGTCCCGCGAGGTGGTGAAGTACACGTCGCTGCCGCGCTGGTAGGCCGTCAGATTCTGGTGCTCGGGCCGCGCCGCCGGCCGCACCAGCATCATCCAGTTGCAGTCGTCCTCGCTGGAGGTGTCGAAGCACACGGGGTGCCCGTCCTTCTGGAAGACCTGTGGTGGGCACAGCCAAGGGGCCCGGACGGAGCGGGTCACCCACCCGCCGGCAGGGCCGCCGCCTGTGGGGGGAGGGGCAACCCGTCCAGACAGGGCTGCGCCGCAGAAGCCGTCTCGGGGCTCACCGGGCCCCCGAGTTCTGCGCACAGCCCAGCCGGGGACTGGGACACCGCAGGTCTAGCCCTGGCCCCGGTCCAGAGGCTGGACGCTCGGGCTCCAATCGCTTTCCGAGTGGGCGTAATGACACCTGGTCCGGGGATCAGAGGGACACCTGAGTGCTCCCCTGCCCCCCGGGGCACCGGGACACCTGCCCGCACAGGTGTGTCCACCAATGCCAGCCAGTGCCGACATGCTGCGCCCTCACCGTGACCCCATCCCGCAGCCTGACTGCCTGATGGTCGGCAACGGGGAGCCCCTCCCTATTCTGAAGTTCAAGGTCACCACACGAGTGCAGGACGGCCTGGCCCTCCTTTCCGATGCCATCACTGCTCCCTTGCTCTCCCCTCTCCCTACCTTTTCCCGTAGGGGCTCCCCACTGCTAAGGAGCTAGAGGCCCCCTCTGAGGATGGAGCCCTCGGAGACGGGGGGCCCTCCGGGCGCCCGGGGCCCCAGCTGGTGTGGGGACACGCTCCAGTGAGCCTCCGTCCTCGCCACGGTGGGCAGAGCCGCACCCCTCCCCGCACACGGGTGCTCACGGCTGAGGCCGTGCCACAATGTACCAGACACAGACCTCGAGCCCCCAGTCACCGAAGGAAGCCAAAAGAGGCACAGCGGACTTTTCCAAGGGGGCCCGACCCCGTGCCCACAGCAACGGCATGCATCCAAGGGCCCCGGTCCCACAAAGGACGGCAGCCAATGGCCTTCGTGGGGCTTAGCCTCCGGCTTCTTCGCTCCTTCACATAAAACCTTTTTTTTCACATAAAAGCCTTTACATAAAGCCTTTTTTTCTTTCATTCCCTTTGTTGACAAACAAACCAAATACCTTTCCTTCCTCCCCGTTTTGCTGGACTCTGCCCTGTAAGCTCAGCTTTGCCAAGAACCGCCGAAAACCTGAGGCTACCCACCTCACGCCCCTCCCGACCACGCAGGTCTCTCCGCTAAGGGCCTCCAGGAAAAGCTCCCTGTGTGGGTCCCTGCGGCAAGACCAGCACCCTGGTCCTCACTGCTCACGTCGTGGACGTTTCTGGAGGCGCATCTAGACGGGACACGTGCAGGGGCTGGGGCTAGACCCCGAGTCCCCAGCCTCGTGGCGCGTCCACACGCCTTCCTCCGAGAATGCAAACCCTTGTCTGAAATCTATTCTATTTCGCTCTATTTCACGTAAGAGCTGTCTTTTCTCAGTATGAGAAGACGGAGATGCTAAATCCCGCACCCGTGTCTCGTCGCCCCCTAAACGAAACCCCTTCCTTTCTAAAGAGCTGCGCCAAGTCCCAGGGGCTCCACGAAGTGCGGAAAGCAGCGCCCGGGGGCTGCGTGCCAGCCCAGGTGGGGAGAGAAGTGAGGGGCGGCCCCGTGGGTCTGCGTCCCCCATCCCCTCTCTCCAGGGGCTGGCGAAGTTGGAAAGTGCAAAATACTAGCTCCGCGCTGATGCTCTGAGACACAAGAACAAACGAAGATCAAAGGAGAACCACAGGGGACCTAGGATCTTTGAAGCCGCTAAAGATGCCAATCAATCAGCCGACTGTGCGGCGCCCCTCGCTCTGGCTGGGGGCAGGTCGCGCCCGTCCCCTCCCCGCCACTGGGCCCGGCCCGCACCTTCAGCGGAAACGCGGATTCCTTCTCCCACTTGGCCACCCTCCTCGACTCAAACGGACCGAACTGTGTCCTCTTGACGAGCTGAGTCACAGCAAACACTCCTTCGGCCCCGTCTTCCAGTCGCCTGATCTCCAGGTTGGAGGGGAGGGATGATCTAGAAACGGAACGGGAGGCCCACAGCCCCTCAGCGCCGCTGGCTGAGGGCAGCCACTCACACCGGGACAGGTGGCTAAGGGGGCCCAAACGCTCGCTCTCGCTGAAATGCCATCCTCGAGGGTGAGAAAGAGCTCCCTACTGAGGACAGAGGGGTGATGGGCCAGCGGTTCAGGCCACCCAGCTCCTTAACGGCCTGAGCCAGGGGACACTGGCCCCAGGGCCCTAGCACGACTCACCCAGAGCACAGGCAGAGGGAGGGGCCGTTTACTGAAGAATGTGCTGGACATCCCCACCCAGGAGACATCACGGGTGTGGGCTGCGAGGGGCCGGCAGAGAGAACGGGACCCGGCTCTCACCCCAGAGTCACACAGCGCACAGAGTGTGGGGGTGGGGGGAGCTGAGAGTGTGGGGGTGGGGGTGATGAGAAGCCGCGTGCGAAGCACCACGAGGAAGGGAAAAGGGCCACGGCACTCCCAGGAGCAGAAAGGGCTTTCCGCTAGGCTGAACGGGCCAATTCCATTTACCTAAACGATGAGAGTGTCGAGGACGGGGCGCTGAAAGAGGAAGGCCCGTGGGCTGGAACCCCAGCATGAGCCAAGGCTCGGGCAAGCCTGACCGATGTCCACGAGCGGGTCAGACACCAGGGGGTCTGGGGCGCAGCCCCCTCCCAGGGCCGAGCGGAAGGCCGGGCTGAGGAGGAGGAACCCAACCAAGAGGGCTCCCTCCACGGGGCTCAGAGCTGCCACGGGAGTTCCGTGGGCAACCGGCAACCAGTGAAGGTTTTGGGGGACAGCTGACGAGATCTCTACCTCAGGCAAAAACAGTAATCTGTTTGAGAAGGTACGTCACCGTGGGAAAAAGGAACTAAATAAAGAGACTGGGAAAATCAGCTGGGAAGCTTCTAGAAAGAGCACCGAGATAATAACAGCACCTCCCTGTGGCAGGAGCTGCGTATAACACAAAACCATCCCAACTCCGCAGGGGTGAGCGCTACTCCCCCCACCGAGGGACGGAACACAGAGAACCTCGTCCCAGTCCCCGAAGCTCCCATGTGGCTGACCCGGGCTGTGGACCGACCGTCTCTCAAAGACCCGGCCCCCCAGGTGCGCGGAACGGGAACGGCAGAGCTGCCGAGCCTCCCCGGTCACGCCTGCGTAATGAAGCCTCCATAAAACCCAAAAGGACTGTGTAGGGAGCTTCCAGGCTGCTGGACATCTGGAGGTGTGGGGACGGGTGGTGCGGGGGGGCAGGGGACCTCACTCCTCACGTCGATCCTGCTGGCGTCTGAGTTGCGTGCGGGGAACCCCCACCTGGGCATTGGCTCCGGGGACCCTACAAGACCTCCCCTTCCTGCCGACGTAGGGCTCACGTGCAGACAGCCCCGTCTGACGGGAAGGACCCAAACCAGCAGCCACTCACCGCGCCCTGCTTAACACAAAGGAGTCCTTGACCATGACCACGGGGCCCAGCTCAGGACATTCGGAGTCGTGGTACTGACTGCAGTCCTCACACCCTGGAACAGACATGAGGGCGTCAGAGGGGACGGCGTGCCGGGAGGGGCCCACCCCAGACCTCGCAGGCTCTGTGCCGACGGGGGTGAGCCACCGTCCTCCCCGCCCCACACGGACGCGGGGCAAACACGGCACAAGGCCCCCAAGGGAAAGACCTCCGTCCGCGGCACATTCCGAAGTTCGCAGTGACTCTAGGCTGAAAAGAACAAGATCTTCCCGAGGAACGAGGACACATGAAAACTCAGCTACTTAACCTGCTTGCCACAAACCTAACCTAGCGTAAACCTCCTTGTAAACCCCCCCGCTTCCTTTTCTGAATCCAACCCCAACCCCCCGCCCCGGTAAGGTGCCCTTCGCCCGGCGTTTGGAGAAAGTGGATCCTTTTAGAACCCCACCCCCGCCGGGTGTTTGTGTAATAAACGTGTTTCGTAAAGCAAGCCAAGTCATTTCAACTCAAAAAGCCGTTTCTCCTCTTCTGGGGAACGGAAACAGGATGCGGAGGTTACTTACAAATGAACATGATCTCCTCACTCCCGTCTTCAGCCATTTCTGACACCTGCCAGGAAACAAGGACCTGGTGTTAATGTTCAGCTTTTTGCCAAGGCAATATTTATTTATTTACAAAAGAACCGGATTTTCTTTTCTTTTTTTTTAAGGTTTTATTTGGTTTTTTTAGAGAGACAGAGAAAGAGTGTGAGAAAAAGATCAAGAGCAGGGGAGAGGGGTAGAGGGAGAAGCAGACTCCCCACTGAGCAGGGAGCCCGATGCAGGGCTCGACCCCAGGACCCCGGGATCACGACTGAGCTGAAGGCCGACGCTTAACCAACTGAGCCGCCCAGGCGCCCTTGCCAAAGCAATTTTTATTTTTTTATTTTTTATAATTTTTAAAAGACTTTGTTTATTTGACAGAGAGAGACACAGCGAGAGAGGGAACACAAGCAGGGGGAGTGGGAGAGGGAGAAGCAGGCTTCCCGCTGAGCAGGGAGCCCCATGAGGGGCTCGATCCCAGGACCCTGGGATCACAACCTGAGCCGAAGGCAGATGCTCAACGAATGAGCCCCCCAGGTGCCCCCCGAAGCAATTTTTAAAGACAAGTCCTGTTAAAAGTTTCTCGAGCTCACGCGGGGACCTTACCTGGGGGTCTTAAATGCACCTGGCAGTGGGGTCCCCTTTATTGTGATGAGGCTGGGGGCTTTGAACTGTTTTCTCATCTAACATAATGTTGTTTTTTATTAAAAGCAATTGATTTGAATGTCCTCTAGATTAGAAATTCTTTTTTTTTATTTAATTTTATTTTTTCAGTGTTCCAAAATTCCTTGTTTCGATGAACTCCGACTTTCATCTTTTTATATTTGCCACTGGTTTCCATTTGTAAAGCAAATATATCACCATTTTTAAAAGCTGGTTTCACGCGGTCACCTCTGTTCTCTTTCCTCCATCACAGGACTGTGAACTCCCCAAGGCCACTCACGTCTAGTATGACCTCGGTCTTCCTTCAGCCCCTTCCCCTGGCCTGACACCTGGGGCACACCCACGCCTCCTGGCACGGCGGTGTGGAGGACAGCACTCCTGCTCGCCACGTAAAACTCTTCTCGGGTCAGTCACTTCTGTTTTCTGCTGATCCTGTGAGGTTAGAACCCCCACTTATTGGAGGGATGATCTGGGCATGGTAATTCTGGGGCCTAGATTCCTTGACCTATAACAAGAAAATAAAGATGCTCACCTAACTGAAAGACCTCTACTCTGAAAACTAGAAAACCCTGATGAAACAAACTGAAGAGGACACAAACAAATGGAAAGACATCCCATGCTCATGGGCTGGAAGGACAAATATCGGCAAAGCGCCCAAACTCCCCAAAGCAATCTATGGATTCAGTGCAATCCCTATCAAAGAGCCACCAGCATTTTTCACAGAACTAGAACAAACAATCCTGAAATGTGTGCGGAACCACCGAACCGCCAAATAGCCAAAGTAATCTTGAAAAAGAAAAACAAAACTGGAGGTCTTGCGACCCCAGATCCACTGGGGTGAATCCCAGTGGATCCCCAGTGGATCCCCAGATCCACCACAAAGCTGTAGCAATCAGAGCAGTGTGGTACCGGCACAGAAACAGACACATAGACCAAAGGAACAGAACGGAAAACCCAGAAACGGACCCTCAACTCTGTGGTCAACTAATCTTCAACCACGGAGGCAAGAATACGCAGCAGGAAAAAGACAAACATGTTGGGATCGCTGGTCAGCTCCGAGCAAGAGAATGAGATTGGGCCACATTCTTCCACGAAGCACAAAAGTAAGCTCCGAATGGATGACAGACCTAAGTGGGGGAACCCGAAACCATAAAAATCCTGGAAGAGAGCGCAGGCAGTACTTTCTGTGATGTCAGCCATACCAATATTTTCTAGATATGTCTCCTAAAGCAAAGGAAATAAAAGCAAAAATGAACTACTGGGACTATGCCAAAATGAAAAGCTCCTGCAAAGTGAAAGAAAGAAGCAACAAAACCAAAAAGCAACCTACGGAATGGGAGAAGATATTTGCAAATGACCTAGCTGATAAAGCGTTATCATCCGAAGTACGGGTACAACTCAACATCCAAAAAACCAAAGAATCCAATTAAGAAATGGGCAGAAGCCATGAGCAGACGTTTCTCTAAAGAGGACGCCAGCGGCCAACAGACGCACGTGACGGTGCTCTCCGTCACCCATCATCCCGGAAATCACCTCCCAGCCGTCAGGACGGCTGAAATCAACAACCCAAGAAACGACAGGTGCCGGCGAGGATGTGGAGAAAGGGGGGGTCCTCGTGCACGGTTGGTGGGAGTGCGAGCTGGGGCAGCCGCTCTGCAGAACAGTGTGGGGGGTCCTCAAGAAGTTAAAGTAGAATTGCTGAATTACCCTGTGACTCCGTAATTGCGCGACTGGGTATTTACCCAAGAGTACAAAAGTACTAGTTCAAAGGAGTACAGGCTCGCGAACGTTTACAGCAGCTTCAGCTACAACAGCCACGATATGGGAAGAGCCCAAGTGTCCATCAACTGATAAAGAAGAGGTGATATATACATAAATACGTATACATCAGCTCAGGTCATGACCTTGGGGTCCTAGGATGGAGCCCTGCGTCGGGCAGGGAGCCTAAGTTTCTCCCTCTGCCTTCCCCCGACCCCTCTTAAAAAAAAAAAAACAACAAAACCTGAAACAAAGTGCCAAGGATCGATAACCAGGCTGTTTATTTTCCCAGACACAGCCCAGCCTTTCCCTGGAACACCCACTGAAGTGAAAAGGCGTCTCACGTGGCCCGAGAAAGTTTCACTTGGGGCTTCCTGCTGGACGGCTACCACGGCTGCACTCAGGAGCCCGTTTGGAACGGGGACAGCAGCTGGTCACTGGGCAGAAGGTGAAGAGGGACAACGAGGCAGAAGACACACACGGGGAAACCTGCTTCAGCGAGTCGCCGAGCGTCCCGCGGAGCCCGAGAACTGTCTACCCGCGCCCAAACCCTTCCACCTGCCGGCACCGGCTCCCCATGGAGGAAGTCCTGAAAGGCGAGAGCAGGCTCTTTTTATTTTTTTAGGTTTACTGATATATTTTAGGTGGAGGGGCAGAGAGAGTGAGAATCCTCAAGCAGACTCCCCATGGAGCACGGAGCGCGCCGCGGGGCTCGATCCCAGGACCCCGAGGTCATGACCTGAGCCGAAGTCAAGAGTCACACGCTTAGCCGACTGAGCCCCCCGGGCGTCCCAGGGGCGGGCTCTCCAGAAGCTGCCCCAAAGCTGCAGGTTTGTGGCGGGCAGGACACGGGGTCCCTGTAGAAGCTGTCAGAGTGGGAGGGCGCAGACCAGGGCGACTGGTCTGAAGCCTGGCGAGACCCACCGAGCCCCGCGGCTGCCTCTGTTGCGCATCCCTCCAGGGAGGCGAAGCTGACCATCTCCCGCCTCTTGGGTGTCCCCAGAAGCGGCTCCTCCAAGCGCACAGCTGGGACGGGAAACCCGGCCGACGCGGTGAGCCACGGCCACAGGAGGGAAACGGGAGCGGGCAGGAAACAGCAGGAGTTTAGGTTTTTACCGCTGGCGCCATTGGTATAGAGATGCGTGTGTCCCGGGAAAGAATATTCCTCGACAGTAGCATCTGATCCCCGAGACACAGCCCCTGAAACGGCTCTTTGAAGCCAGGGAAAGAGATCACAGCCACCCCTGCACAGCAACTGAGGCCTGAGGGAAGCGGGCAGCTTGAAGTCTGTGCTGTGGTCGCAAAATCCCCTTAGCGCTCCGCCGGTCCCCCTGCCCAGGGATGTCCGGTCTCCGGATGTTCTCGGCACGTAAGGAATCCCAGGATGATGGATTATACGTAGTGTTTTAGGGAAAAGAACCCAGCAAGACCGTAAGCGTGAGATGTGGCCATTTGAACCCCTATCCCGGGAAAAGTCACCTCGTGCCGGTGGTCCCGCGAGGGTGGTCCCCGCACCAGCAGCAGCAGCACCTGAGAACTTCCCGGGAATGCAGATTCTCGGGCCCCTCCCTGCAGACCTGCTGAAGCAGACTCTTGGGGACAGGTCCTGGCACGCCGCCCTCACAAACCCCCAGGTCGTTCTGCCGAACCCCGCGTCTGAGCGCCGCGGCCTCCCCTCACATCTGTCCGGCATACACACGACCACGGCGACAAGAACCAACGAGCCACGGCTGGGGGCACGGGGAGAGCACACCAATAGCATCGGGAAACCAAATTTCTCAGGAACGTCAAGTGGCTCAGACCAGGACCCGTCAGCTGGGGGGCAGAGGGGGTGAGGGAAGCCGGGACAAATGTTCTCTGTGGGGACTGGAGCTCACAGGCAGACCCCAGGGGCGCCAGCTGAGAAAGTCAGCCTTGGAAAGCAAGACTCCCGGGAGGACCCAGTCTCCCCATTTCAAGCTCAATCATAAGCTCCAGGAAAGAGGACGCTGCTGGTGGCGAAGGCACAGACCCACAGTCAACGGAGACCGAGAAACAGACCCACACAGATAGGCTCAGCGGGGTTCTGGTGGGCGCATAAAAGCAACTCACGAAGGAAGGACAGACAGCCCTGTTGGGGCAAGTGGACGGTGGGGAGGTTAATGAGCCGTGATGTCCAATCTCATACAAAAATTAACTCCTAATGGGTCCTAGACTGCAAATGTAAAATAGTAACATTTTTTATTTTTATTTATTTATTTTAAAGATTTTATTTATTTACTTGATATAGAGAGAGAACTAGAGAGGGAACACTACAAGCAGGGAGAGTGGGAGAGGGAGAAGCAGACTCCCCGTGGTGAGCCCAACGTGGGGCTCGATCCCAGGACCTGAGCCGAAGGCTGACGCTTCACCGACTGAGCCTCCCAGGCACCTCAATAGTAACAGTTTTTAGAAAAATCGTTGAGATCTAGGGTAGGCAGTTTTTGGACTTGTCACCAAAAGAGTCGTCTAGAAACAGAACACTAACTAGACTTACTCGAAATTCAAAATTTGGCTCTACGAAAGACATGGTGAGGAGGGCAAGAAGACCGGGTACGGACCGGGAGGCATCCTGGCAAACCGCACACCCAAAGCTGGAATGCGCGGAGGACAGTAAAACACAAACCGGCCAATCGGTAAATGGGCCAAAGGCACGAAAGACATTTCAGCCAAGAAAATATACGAATGACAAGTGCAGGAAAAGGTGGCCGCCGCCATCTGCCGCTCATCACAGAGATGTCCGTGCGCGCCCGTCGGAGCAGCGCAGGAGGAGGGGACCCCAGGCACGAGCGGGCGGCTGGCGGGAGTGGAGACCAGCCCGCGGGGTCTCATGAAACCAGCATGCACTTGGCCTATGACCCCGCCATTGCGCTCGTGGGCACTTACCCCAGAGACACCAACACGTGCATCCACAGGAAGACCTACACACCTGTTCGGAGCAGCTCTATTCACAGCACCCAGACCCCCATGGGCGACCCTGGTCCGTGGTCCTCCCACACCTGGAAGACTCGCCCGCAATGAAAAGGAGTGAACCACCGACACGCGTCAGGCTCTGGGGAACTCTCCAGAATGGTGCTAAGAACACCAATCCCAAAAGGTCACATACTGTCTGATCCCATTTATGTGACCTCCCCGGGATGTCGAAATACAGAGACGGGGACCAGAGTCGTGGCTGGCGGGGGTTTGGGAGGGACAGCGGGTGAGGCTGTAAGGGGGCGGCAGGGGGACCCCCGTGGGGGTGGGATGCTCTGTACCTGCACTGTGTCATTGTCACCGTCCTGGACGTGACCCCGCACTGGAGGCCTGCACGGTGTCACTGTTGGGGATCTGAGCGAAGGGCACAGGGGATCGCTCTGCAGTCTTTCTTACGACTGCTGGGAATCTATAGTTTTCTCAAAATTAAAAGTTCAATTAAGAGAAGACACGGAGAGGAGATCTACAGATTTGAAGTGACTTTTTTTTAAAGATTTTATTTATATGATAGACAGAGCACACAAGCAAGGGGAGCGCCAGAGGGAGAGGGAGAAGCAGGCTCCCCGCTGAGCAAGGAGCCTGATGCAGAACTCGACCCCAGGACCCGGGGATCATGACCCGAGCTGAAGTCAAGCGTTGGACGCCTAGCCGACTCAGCCCTCCAGTGCCCCACTGAAGTGACTAAGCACAGTGTGTGGGTGGTGGGGACGGATTCTGATGACAGCAGCGTGCCTGGCTTTCGCTGGGCAGCTGGAAACCTGAACTCCGGTCTTGGAGCGTACTGAGGGACTAGCATGAGATGTTTCGGGTGGGCTGGGGGTCATGGCTCCTGGTTAGGCTCCTTCTGCAGAGCTGCGGACTCACAGACTTGGTCCTGGGGCCAGGGGACCAGTGGGGACCCCTGGACAGGGACACGGGCAGATCCACTGGGTGATGGGTCCGCAGGGGCTGGTGCCGGCCAGCCTGCCTACTGTTGTGGGGCCCACATTCTTCGTGATACAATTATCTGTAAATGGGACCCACACACGCTCCTCCCACGTCCGTGCTCCCATTTGCTCTGGCGTCCTTCCCCCAAGCTGGCTTGGGACAGGGGTCGTTTTCTTCACCTCACCCGATGGGTCAGCCGGGATTCGGCCAACCACTGTCCTCCCAACCACTCTCCTACGGGGGACCCCTCCTCCACCCCACCCTAGGCTGGGCTCTCCTGGGGCACAGCCCCCACCCTTTCTCACGGCTCCTCGGGAGGACCCCTCCCCGGGCAGCCACACCCACTTCTGTGCCCACGTGAGTTCCACGGGCGGGCAGGCTGGGAATGCTCCAAGGGGTCCCACGCGGATACCCAGCGGCCCTGCCACACCTGCCCTGGGAGGCCGCAGCAGCTGAATACGCCGGAGGCGAGCACCGGGCCATTCCTGGCTTCCCTGCCCAGCGGGGCCCTCCTGTGCCTCCCACAGCTCAGAACACGGTAGTCAGAGACCCGCTCCTCCCGTGCGGGGGCCAACGGTCCCACACACCCTACCTGCAGCCTCCACCACGGCCCCGGACCACACGCCCCTTCTCCCTCCCGGAAGGCTCTTCCTGCTCCACGCTGGCCGGCCACCCCGTTTCCCACACGGCAGAGGGGGCTTCTTCAAGAACTGGAACCCAATCGTATTACCTGTCGGCCTGAGAGCCGATGGCTTTCCACGGTCCCCGGGGACAAAACCCAAGCCCACCAGCCCCCTCGTAGACCCTCTCAGGCCACAGTGGCCTCCTGTTAGTTCCCGGAAGCACCCGGCGCCTTCCTGCCTCCGGGCCTCGAACGTGCTGTTCCCTGTGCTGGAACCTCCCTCCGGGCCTCGAACGTGCTGTTCCCTGTGCTGGAACCTCCCTCCGGGCCTTGAACGTGCTGTTCCCTGTGCTGGAACCTCCCTCCGGGCCTCGAACGTGCTGTTCCCTGTGCTGGAACCTCCCCCCGCTCCAGTTCTGCCGCCGCGGGCTCTCTGCCGCCGTGGGCTCACGCCTCCTCATTCTTCACATCGGAGCTTAATGGGCACATCTCCGGGGACGGGTTTCCTGGTGCACCTGTCCGAATGAAGGCCTCGTAACACTTTCTAAAAGCACCCTGCGATTTTCCTTCACCGCACTTCTGACCACTGTAATCACTTCTGTGTGTCATTTATCCGGCGACCCTCCAGGGCCCGGAGGGCCCCACGCGGGTCAGGCACGGAGTGGGATGGAACGTGCTAATCGAGCCGGCTGTTCCTGTGAGTGTCCCTGCACGCCGCCCCCAGCCCCAGCTGAGGACCAAGTCCCCTCCTGGGGTGTGGCCTGCCTCCCGCAGTTTGCCTCCCCCGGAGCCCCCCGCCCGGTGCAAGCCCTGCTCTTTCGAGACAGAGCCCGGGCTCACCCCCCAGAAACCTCCCTCACCGCCAACGCCGCTCCCTCCCGAATCCCAAAACGAAGTTGGCCCTTCTTATTAAACAGGTGTCTCAAGTTGTCACAGATCATGGACAACGTCTGTCTGTTTGTTTTTTTTAACTAGATTTCCAACAGAAGCTTGATCTTGATCTCTACTCATCCCTTGTCATATTCTCACGTCTTTTGTTCGCCACGCTCCATATACAGTAAGCCTTGATATCTTTTCATTGGGCTCCTCGGTACCTCCAGACGATTAAGAGTTGGTCGGAAAGCTTCAAATGCTTCATTTGTCAAACTTAGGCCAGGAACTTCAGAGACTGGGGTAGATTATTGAGGAGATCCGGAAGAGACTCCCCACATTCCCGTCAAAAGCGACCGTAAATGCTT
The DNA here is from genome assembly GCA_028533885.1 of Nasua narica. Classification (NCBI taxonomy): domain Eukaryota; kingdom Metazoa; phylum Chordata; class Mammalia; order Carnivora; family Procyonidae; genus Nasua; species Nasua narica. The sequence continues at coordinate 192,814,072 of CM052799.1, forward strand.
ACCCCATTTCCTCAGTATTTCCAGAGCACTTGCTTGCGCAAGGCTTGGCCGCCGGCCGCCCGGGACTCAGGACCTGCCCACGCGGTCCCCCCCACGCAGGCCGGGCCCAGCAGGCCCTTCTCCTGTCCGCCCTCCGGGGGCGGTGCCATGGGCTTGGCCTTGCTTTCCCGGGGCTCCTGCCTTCCCTCTCCCTCCGCCGCTGAGCCTCTTTGAAGGGTTTCCAGCTCCACGTACTTGCAAAAAAGTCTAAACAGAAGATCCGTGTTAGGGAAGAAAGCTTGCAAACTGCTGATGCTGTCGCAGGAAATGGCAGCTTTTCAGGAAGGTGGCCGGTGCCCGTGAGAACATTCCATCGGCTCATACGGGGCCGCGTCCTCCTCTTGCCCCGGGATCCACAGGCACCCGCCAGCGCCGCACTGTGAAACTCCGCTTTGTTGGAGGCAGCAGAGCAAGGACGAGCCCTCTCCTCCGCCACCAATACGACCGGGCGGGGGCGCCCCAGGGCCCCCTGGGACGACACTTGGAAGGGCTGGTACGTGGGGTGCAGGTTGGGCCAAACAAACGGATCCTCATCCTCGCTCTCCACTTCTGGGGAGCAGGCTCCCCCCCCCCCCAGGGAAACCCGCGCACACCTTCCTCGGTACAAATGGGGAAGGGGAGCAAGGTGCACCTGCTCCCCCTGTGGTTACCAGGCAGGTCTACCCCACCAAGGTCAATCACAAGGTCACAATCCTTATGGGGCCAGCGGCAGGAGAGCACCAAGCCAGCCACATGTCACCGGTGACAGCCCCCAGTCACCCACTGGGCCCCAAGCCCGGCGGCCTCATGCAGGTGGGGAGGGGACCAGAGTTCATTTCTGCGGTGACAGATGTTCACCAGCCAGAGCCCTGAAGCGCGGGGAAGACGTTCCACCACTGTCCTCCGCTCAGAAAGCCCAGACACCTCATCGGACTACTCGGAGGTTTGCGGGAATCTTCTATAAAGACGCAGCCGGGCTCTACGCAACATCCGGAAGCTTCTCCAACCCGCCCTTAGCCAGACACCGACCCGGGGAGGACAGAAGCAGCACAGAGCACACAACTCAAATTTCCTCAGGAAAACAGGTCTGGATGCTTTTTACGAAGATTATTTAATGAGACTTTGACTACAGGAGGGGCCCCTTGTGCCGGCGGCGTCCTACAGAATGTGTCCTTTTGTGTCTGGCCTGTGTCACTCGGCACGACGTCCTCCAGCCCCCCTCCCACCCACGCGGGGCAGTGGGGGTCAGAATGACCTTCCTCCTGTGGCCTGGACGCCCCTCCCCCGCGCGGACCGGCCACTCTGAGTCATCTGCCGACGACCACGGGGGCTGTCTGCACCCCTCGGCTACTGTGAGTGATGCTGCTGTGAATGTGGGGGTTTGAGCATCTCTCAGAGTCCCCACCTCCACTTCTCCAGCTGTAGACCTGGAGACGGAACCCTGGGTCGCAGGGGACTCTGTTTCACTGGCCGAGGACTCGCCATATGGCACCCACGGCGGCTGGGTCACCGTCGGTCCCCGCTGAAGGTGCCCGAGGCTTCCCGCCGCCCCACATCTTCCCAACAATGGTTATTCTGACCATTTGTTTTTATCGTTGCCATCCTAGTGGATCAGAGGTGGAGAAAAGACGATCTCTTAACGTGACCTGCAGAAGCACTGATTTAGGAAAAGCAACCCAGCCGGAAACATTGCACAACCAACACATCACAATCTTAAAATGCAGGCAGCTAAAAATAAGTCCGAGAGAGAGGCGTTTTCAGGGCGGCTGGTGACGTAAGTGTGAAATGAAGATTCTCTCTGGTTTGTTGGCCTGGCTGGGCCTTCCCTGCCCCTCCCTGGACCATCTATGTGACAGGTGACAGGGGGAGGGTCTGGGAGCGAGGCGATGGCGTCCCATGAGTCTGTTCCTGGCTGGGACGATTTATGGGGACCGCGCCGGCTGTGCCCCCCAACGCAAGTCTTCGGTGAGCCACACTTGCAATGTTCTGGGAGCTGTTTGTTATGCTCTGAAATAATTATAGAATCACAGGAAGTTTCCAAAAGAGCACAGAGAGGCCCCAAAGACCCTCCACGCATTCTCCCCCGACGGTCTGGCTTCTGGAACTCTGGGTGACAGCCCGCGTCCCACGGGCCCACTTATGATTTCACCATAAGTGAAATCTCCCTGGGGCACCCCTTTGCCCGTCCCTAACGGCCAAGGCCACTGGACTCCTTCTCGTGGGCCAGTTTGCCATCTACGAACCCTCATTGTTAAGTGTCCCCTCACGTCCTTTGCCCATTTTCTCCGACTGTCCAGAGGTTTTTTTCCCTGTTGTATCTGGAGGGTCCCCACATATCTGGACCCTTCATCAGAAATGTGGCTTCCAACAGACACATGAAACAGTGCTCAACATCACTCGGCATCAGGGAAATACAAACCAAAACCACAGTGAGATATCACCTCACACCGGTCAGAATGGCTAAAATCGGCAAGTCAGGGAACGACAGATGTTGGCGAGGATGCGGAGAAAGGGGAACCCTCCTACACTGTTGGTGGGAGTGCAAGCTGGTACAACCACTCTGGAAAACTGTATGGAGGTTCCTGAAAATGTTGAAAATAGAGCTACCCTACGACCCAGCAATCGCACTACTGGGTATTTACCCTCAAGATACAAATGTAGTGATCCGAAGGGTCACATGCACCCGAATGTTTATAGCAGCAATGTCCACAATAGCCAAACTATGGAAAGAACCTAGATGTCCATCCACAGATGAATGGATAAAGAAGATGTGGTATATATACAATGGAATACTATGCAGCCATCAAGAGAAACGGAATCTTGGGGCACCTGGGTGGCTCAGTTGGTTAAGCAACTGCCTTCAGCTCAGGTCATGATCCCAGCGTCCTGGGATCGAGTCCACATCGGGCTCCCAGCTCCATGGGGAGTCTGCTTCTCACTTTGACCTTCACCCCTCTCATGCTCTCTCTCACTCTCTCTCTCTCTCTCTAATAAATAAATAAAATATTTAAAAAAAAAGAGAGAAACGGAATCTTGCCATTTGCAACGACGTGGATGGAACTAGAGGGTATTATGCTACGCGAAATAAGTCAGTCAGAGAAAGACAATTATCACATGATCTCTCTGATATGAAGAATTTGAGAGGCAGGGCAGGGGGTCACGGGGGTTGGGAAGAGAAATGAAACAAGATAGGATGGGGAGGGAGACAAACGATAAGAGACTCAATCTCACGAAACAAACTCAGGGTTGCTGGAAGGGGGTGGGGTGAGAAGGATGGGGTGGCTGGGGGACGGACATTGGGAGGGTATGAACTATGTAAGACTGATGATTCACAGATCTGTACCCCTGGGGCAAATAATACATTATATGTTAATTAAAAAAAAAAAAAAAAGAAATGTGACTCCCAAGCATTTTCTCCCTCCCTACAGCTTTGCTTTGTATCCTCCCAACGGGGTCTTGGCAGCACGAAGGTTCTTCATCTGATCAAGTCCCACTGGCCGATCTTCCCATCCATGGATTACACTTCTCGTGTCCTGTCTACGACCCGTGCACAGGGCTCCCCAGACCTCCTCCTAGCTTTCTTAGGAGAGTCTTACGCTTTTACACGTTACGCTGCCTTCTCCCATTTGCGTTAATGTTTGTGTAAGACGTGACGCCGAGGGTCATTCTGCCTACAGAGGAGCAGTGGGTCAGCACCCCGGAAATGCTTCCGCGTCTCTGCCCAGAACCAGCTGGCCCTACTCCGTGCGGCTCGACGTCTGGCTTCTCGCTCCTGTTCCAACGCCCGGCCGCTGTGCCCATCCCCGGCCAGCACCATGGGCCGCGGACAGCAGTCAGTACCGGCGGAAGGACCGCGGTTTGGGAGTCAGTCTTACCACGCGGTGCCGTGTTTCCTCTCACGTTATTCTTCTTCTTCGAAATGGTTTAAGCCATGCTCATGCCTTGACTTCCTATACACATTTTTAGAACAATCTTGCCTTTACCTACATGAAATCTTGCTGGAATTCACACATGTAACTTTGGTAATGTTTTTAGTTAACAAAATAGAACCAAAATATTATCATTGCAATGCATAATTAATATAAGAATAATTAATCAATTTTTTTCATGCGTATACCCTATCTTCATTGAGATCAGCTGTTTCAAGTGCTCAGCCCTGGTCTAGAGGCTCGGGGATTGTTTTTTAAGCAAGAAGGACATTTTCCCCCTGGGCCCACAAGCTGTGAAAATATTAAAAACATTAAGGGGAAAACGACGAAAACGAAAAAGCAAACAAGAGCTAACTTGACACACGTGTGCTGCAGAACGTTCCTGAAAGATGGTCTTGGAGGGGGGACCATCCCGGTGGACCCCCGAGAAGCAGCAGGTGGGTCCAGAAGAATTTTGTGACCAGTAAATTGGTGAGACATTGCAGATTCCCATTCTGGAGTCCTGATTCACAGTAGCACAGTAAAGGCTCTGAGAAGTCCTGCAATAAAATCTGCTGCAATGTATTTAGCCCAGCAGTGTCCGAACTGATTTGGGCGAGCCCACTCCTGCACACACTGTTCCACGTGCTAGAGAACCGTGGTCCAGAGCACAGGCTGGGTGTGTCAGTGCAAGGGAAGAGCCTCGCCCTGCTGCAGGGCCCAGGCACCAGGCACCAGGGACCGGGGTGTGAGCCCCGCCCTGCCCTGTTCTAGGTATTAGACACCTCCGCGTTAGTTATCTCCTCTCCGGGGCCTCGGTTTCCTCACATGCACCATGAGTTCCCTTCCAGCCTGCACAGGTATGGGTTTGAAATTCTAGCTTATCGCGACAACCCCATCAAACAGCGGCTCCCTAGCCCCTTCCGTGGCACAACCCTCGCCCCCCCATGACTCTGCCATGGATCTGTCTACAGAAACAGGCTTCGGGGCCAGAGGGAAGCAGCACGATACAGCAATCACACCTGGTCGCTTAGTTCAAACCCGTGAACTTGACATTGACGACTCTGTAAACTGGTTATAATCCCCGGTTCTTTCTGATCTGGTCTCCCATCACACGCCACTCTGCTCCAGCCCCGTGAAGGGATCCCCCCCCCCCCCCCGGAGTTTTCATTTGTGGGCCTTCCCGGAGCCTCCCTTCCCTGCCCTCTGGCCAGCCCCACTGCCTCGCCTCTGCTTCCTCTCGGTGCGTCTCCCCCTCCCTCCCACGCAGCGTGGCGAGCACTGTTTTTAAAGCCCCGGGCTGTCGACGTTTATGCCCGCGCCCTTTCTCCCGCCACAGTGAGGCCACCAGGGGGACGGAGTCTGAGTGCGACAGGCGACCGCTCAGCCGCGCCCAGCCCGGGGCTTAGCGACCACTTGGGGAACATTTCACTGCCTGAAGACTAGTTTCCAAGAACCACTTCATCCACCCCGCCGGCCCCCACTCCGGAATCTGCAGGCTGATAGCGGCTCTCGAAAGCGGACGTGGGAAGCCGAGTCCCTCTCTATGTGGGACGGACACAGAACACGGGCCTCTGCGGCGGCCACAGGACCTTGTCAGCTGCTTCCTCACTTCAGGATGGCCCCTGTCCCCCAACAGGTACCGTGTTTCCAGACCCGGGACCCGGGATGTGGGGCCAGGAGAGCCCCTGAGGGGGCGTGGCACATACCCACGTGACCTGTGGGATGCACTGTCCGCGGTCCGGCTCAACCCACTCTGGGGGGGGGGGGCTGCCCTTGGGAGACCGAGCAGCAGGACCTCTCACTCCCACCTCTTTGTCTTCTCAGCCTAGCTCACTTCCCCTCTGCGGAAGTGAATAGTTACAGGGCGCCTGGGGGCTCAGTCGGTCAGGCGTCCGACTCTTGATTTCGGCTCGGGTCACGATCTCGGGGTCATGGGATTGAGCCCCGCATCAGGCTCTGCGCTCCGCCGGGGGTCTGCTAGAGATTCTCTCTCTTCCCCCTGCCCCTCCCCCTGCTTGCTGCCCACTCGCGCTCTCTCTCTCATAAATAAATCATAAAAAAAAAAGATACAAGTGAATGGCTACAAACCACACACGCACTGTGGAAGCCAAAAGGCAGCCCCTCCGCCTGGTTTCCTACCGTGCCTCCCAGGCGGGCCTCTCTCTCTTTCTGCTACATCTGCCTCCAGGTCTGGGAACAACGGGCTTCCGCTGAGGCCCCCGAGGGCTCCCCTCCGGGGGGCTGCAGCCTTAGCTCTCACGGCGGCGATGAACGGGGAGCCTCTCTCCCTCCTAGCTTCCCCAACACCGTTTTGGTGAGATCAGTGCGTGTAATATTATGGCTCTGAAAATACTACTGACCACTTGCCCAAGCAAATTTATTATTAATGCGCTTCTAGTGTGACCTGTTTAAAGGTGATGATTTACTCTCTCCTATTTTCTTAGTTCTTATTGCCTGCACGCACTCTGTCGCTGGATGCGTGTACTAGAGTTTCTTGTGCTGTTTTGTGCCGGCCGCGTTGTCCGCCCGTAGATCTGGTGGATTGTTTCGTGCGGGTTTTGTGTTGTGTGCAGAGTTGTGCGTGATGGGGTGCAGTCCTCGTGCTGTGTGTGTGTGTGTAGATGGTGTCGTGTGTGGCTCGTGCCGCGGGGCGGTCTCACACACCGCTGGGGACAGGTGCCCGCAGCCACACCCCCCACGTCCTGCAACCGCTCCTCCCTGCGCTCTGTCCGCCCCAGGGTCACGCCCCGGCCGGGGTGCGGGGGGCGCACTGCGCTGCCGAGCCCGCCCCGGAGGCCGGACAAAGGCGGGGGCCAGGTGTGCTTCCACGGCACCCCGGGCTCGGGTGGCGAGCAGCCCCGGACTCCTGAGCGCCCTTGTCTCCATCCTCGGGTCCCCTCTCTCCATCTGGGGACTCGCTTCCCGGCGGTTTCCTCGGAGGGCTGCGCGGGAGGCCCATCTTTTGAGAGGATTTGATGTCTTCGTCCACGTCTCCGATGGCAGCTGCTCTGTGTCCACTCAGGCCGGGAGGGCAGGATGTCCAGCATCGCAAGGGAGGGCTGACACCGTACCCGTCGGCCAGCCTCTGCCCCCAGGAGCTTTCAGACCTTCTGTCTCGCTCCACTGCCCTCACGCATCCCAGCCTGCCTCGGGGCTGACGCCACCCTCCGCCCCCCCCCCCCACCAGCCTGTAGATTTTCTTGTGTTACTTCTTTATAGCTTCTCCTGTTTTCTCTTCCTGAACCCCTTCGTTTCATCGGAGACAACGTCTGTGTCTCTGCTGTGCACGTCTGGCTCTTTAAGAGGATTTCTGAGCAGTGAGGGGAGACAGAGGTCTGCACTCTGCTCCCCTAAAAATGCAAAGCAAGGTAGTAAGTATGGCCCTCCTCCGATTAAGAGTCCCTGACAGCAGTCTTTCTGCACACACACATGTTTCTATATGGGCAGCTGACATTTTCAAACTGGGCCCCCTTGGGATCTTTGGGGATGCAAAGAGACCCTCAGGTGTTCTCAGCAGGAGGACGGGGAGCTCCGTGGCCACAACTCGGGTCCAGGGAAGTCAGGTGCGCTGGGGAGAGGGGCTGAGATGCGCGGAGACTGAGAACACAGAATTGATGAACGGGACGGAAGCGGCCGGCTCAGAACAAGGACTCTGTCAACCTCTGAGCTGATGTGGTGCGAAAGTCACACCTACGTTTTGGGTCACGATGAAAGGCAAACGTACTATAACTGAGTAGCCCGTCCACTTTTAGCCTTACACAAGGCGGAACGTGTGGACTGCTGCTTCCCTAAGACTCCTGGTCCTGCAGGGACAGCCCCTGCGGGGACTCCTTGTCCTCTGTCCCCAGAGTGGGAGTGGGCAGTACAGTCCTGCTCCATCATCCCGGAGCATCTCACCCCCGTGAGACCACAACGTGAGGACCCCTGACTCACGGACCCGGTGCCTCCCGCCGCACCAAGGGCAGAGGGCCGTTGGACAGCGGAGTTCCGCGGCCGCGTGTGAGCCATCAAGGCTCACGGCTGCGAGCTGGAGACGCTGATCACGCGAAACATCAGAAACGAGCCCGGCGAAGCCAGTGATCCCCAGCACAGACCATCTCTGAGAAATCCAAGTTTCGGTGTGATGGGAGTTCTTGGAACTGGGACCCCGCAGGCCTGGGAAGGCTCGGGGGAGGGTCTGGGGTTCGGTTTCTGTGGATTTTAGGAGGATGAGAGGCCTCCGCCGGTCCCCCACTGTGAGCTGTCCCCATGCGCCGCTCCAAGGGCTTCTCAACACCCCAAATTCTCCATGGCCGGCTTGCAGCCTCCATGACCCCTGTTTCCTGTTGCAGAAACTCTCCCTCCATCTGTCAAACCACCACCTCACCTGGAGGGAGGACCTCATCCAAACGCTCGACCTCGGAGGCGCCCTCCTGGCCACACCCCCCACAGGCCGCCACGCCCACTTTCCCCTGGGAGACCCAAGGCCACCTGCGCCCTCCTGAGGACACACCTCTCTCTGCAGCAAGTTCCGGCCCTGGAAGGTTCACACCAGCCTCAACCAGAGCTCACTCAGGAAAACAAACAAAAATCTTTGCTTATGTCACCTCCCCCATGGCTCTGAAGCCCTCCCTCTGGAAACTCCTAGTCTTCCTTAGTCTCTCCGGGGGTGCGTTCCTAAGCTCCCCTCCCTTCCTGTCTCCTGTCCAAAGCTGTGGTGGTGGTGGCAGGGGGGTAACCCAGGCTACCCCCCGAGTCCCCTCTCCCTCCAGACCCAGCACCTGCCCCCACGGCGCCTCCCAGGCCCGTGTCCCCACTCCAGCCCTTGGTCCCTACCCCACCTGGTGCCTGGTTCCAAGCACCACCGACCTCTTCGCCGACATTCCCTGCACGGGAGCTGACGGCTTGGACTGCTCGTCCCTAGTTTTAACAGCTGCCAGGGACATAATTTCCAGCATATTATAAATACTGGCTTCTTAAAATAAAACCGTTAGGTCACTCTTGTAAACACATCTATGGGAATCAAGCACAACAGTGTGACATCTACGGCCCTCCGCTTGCGAGGCACAGGCATGAGGCCTCCCTGCACCTGCGGGGAAGTTCATGGCCCTTCCTTGTCTGGGGTCTCTAGCCCCCCTCCCTGGGACTGCAAACCCACCGCCCCATCTTCCCTCGAGAGTGCAGGTATGCACACCAATCTAATCAGTCTCCACCTTCCAAGACCCGAGCGCAGGATCATGTTTTCCGGGTGGAGTTAGCGCGGCAGTGATCGGAACCCCGCTGATCTCAGCAAGACGGTGGCACATTTGGACCGCCAGGCCCCTAATGGAGGAGCCAGGCTTGACGAGGCAGAGGGGCCGTTCCACAGCCGGCTCATCTGTCACCGACACGCACTCACAGCTGTCCCCACTCCGCGTTTCTGTCCACGTGAGAGCAGGGAGCCTCGTGCCGCGGACGGGTGACCTGGGGGGAACAGTGCTGCTGCCACGGTGGCTCCTGGGGCCGCTCATCACCGACCACTGCGACCCCCCACGGGTCCCCGCCAGCTCCACATGTGCTGAAAGCCTGAGGTCTCTTACCCACAGAGACGCCATGCCCCCAACACCCACACATCCGTCGGATCCTGAGGTTTCTGCACCCAGGGCCACGGCCCACCCCAAGGATGGAGATGGGAGTTGCCCTCTCCTGGACTCCAGGAGGAAGGACCCTTCCTCAGGATCAGAGCTTGTGGGGAAGGTGAGGACCCAGACCCTAGGCCCTGAGCAAGGGCCTCTCCCATCCCAGAGGGGTGGTTAGAAGACGTCACTGTCTGCACAGCCCTGCTTCCCCCGATCGCCACCCCATCCTCCCCAGTCTCCACCCACCTGTCGCCTGCAGCTCCATAAACGGCCCCCAGTCCCCCAGCACACATCTCCCAACCAAACCCGCAGCACGGCCTCCTGGCTCTAGAAATACTTTGTCCTGGTTCCTCCTTTGCCTCCTGCCTCCACCCTGTTTGTGATGGAATCTTGTCAGGCCTGGATCCCCCACGGGGCAAGGACAGGGTCATCTCTAGAAAGACACAGATCCTGTCCCAGCCCTGCCCAAAGCCCCTCCGTGGCATCCGCTGGGCACTCGGGCTGCGCACTGAGTGGCAGACAGCCTGTGTGGCCCTCCTGTGCGTTCTCCCCTCGGACACACTGCCCAGCTCGCCCTTGGGCACACAGGGCTCCTGGCACCCCAGGCCTGTGCACCTGTCACTCCCTTGCCCACGACACTCTCACCCCCAGACCTCCAGGAGTGACCTGAGGCACTGATCTCAGCCCCCATGTCCCCCGCTCAGACGGCCCGTGTGGCCACCCCCACCTACGTCCCTCCCGTCCCCTACACGCTGTAACTGCCTATATCCTAAAAACCTAACAGACTTTTACGGTTTCTGGTCAATGCCTCCCTCCTCCCCTCCCTCCCTCCAGGACATCAGATCAGAGAAACCGGGCCTTCTCCCCCGTTACCTGCAGTGCCCGGCACATGCTAGGCCCACACTGAACAAATATTTGTGGAACGAATGTCCAACGGGACGAGAACGCACCCCTCGTGAACTGTCTGGGGTGAGCGGGGGCAGGTACAGGCCACCCCTTCCTAATGCGACAAGGAGACCAAGAAAGCACGTGAGTCATTGCTTGGCCCACTTACCCTCTGAAATCACAAGTATCAGAAACGTACCTTAAATCCCCCTTAACTCTGCAAAAGGGGAGGAGTGTTCTCTTCCTGGCTTTCTCCCCAGCTAATGATATCAAAAGAATGATAATGAGAAGTCGAGCTGAGGCAAACAGACTTCTTTCTCAACTATAATTACTTCCAAGGAAAGGTATTAGCCTCGTAATTGGGGTTGATTTTTTAAATTTATTTATTTGTCTTCTGGGAAAGAATAATCATCTTTTCTGCTTCTGAAATAGGATATAACATTATAGCCTCTGCTGGGAACTTTTTCTGGCAGAAATATAAATCAAAGATGTCAACAGCGAGAACGCCACAAAGGAGGAATTTTGGTTTTCCCTTTCAAAATCCAAACGATAGCTCTTAACCATTCACCAGAAGGCAGTGATGTCAAGGAAATTCGGAGAAGCTGTGCGGAGCAGGGAAAATGTGGACAATGGGAGAAGGTGCAGCTTGGAAATAAAGTATCCCGGTGTGCCAACCCGGGGCTGGGACACTTGTTACTGCAGCTGCTACCTTCTGGCACCTCCTGGGGCAGTTCTCTCCTCGTGGCCTTTTAAGGTTTATCCCCAAACCAGGTGCTTCCTTACTTTTCATCCCCCAAAACACCGTGGGGAACCAAGCGGATTCTCCGAATTTATCTGGTGAATCCGGATTTTATTGTGTCTTAGGCGCTTAGGGTGGTTTGCGTCGGCAGCGATCAATACCTACACGGTCCGTGTGTCTGATGTCCCGCTTGTTTCTACCACTTTAACTTACCCTTGCGGGGGAGGTTCGGGGCAATTCCTGAGCATTTGCGGGGGAAAATCCCCATCCCCTACTTCAACAGCTTAGTAAAGGTCAGTTTAGGCGTGTTTTCCACACCCGGCCCTCCTCGCGCACACCTGTCCCTGTCGCGGGAGGCCACACGGCCAGCGCCTCCACCTGTCCGCCGGGCCGGGCCTCACCTGGGCGGCGGGGCGCCCCTCCCGGCACTGCCGCCCACCCCGTGTCACCTGTCCACGGACTGCCCTCCCTTCCCTCGGCCGCCCAAGGGTGTGCAGAAAAGGGGGGCGGCTGGGGAGCCCCAGCGCCCGGACTGCCGGCTCTGCCCTCCCAACCGCCGGGACCGGGCGCCCCCGGGGGCCGTGCCCGACGACGGGGGACGGTGACATCACGCCGGGCCGTCGGCGGCGGAGGCGCCCGGGGGCGGGGACCGCGGGCCGGGGCCGGGGGCGGAGGAGCCCCCGCGCCGCACCCACGGGCGAGCGCGGCCCCGCGGGCCCGCGGCCCACGCCGGCCGGGCGGAGGGCGGGCTGCGGCGGGCGGCGGGCGGCGGGCGGCGGCGGGCCCGGAGCGCGCGGGCCGCGGGGTGGCGGGCGAGCGGCGCGCAGGGCGATCCCGGAGCGGCTCCGGGAAATCCAGCCGGGTTTTGACTCCGATCGCCCACGGAGCCCGCAGCCGGCGAATGTAACAAAGAACAGTCGGCATGGCGGCTGGACCGGGGCGGGCGGCGGGCGGGCGGGGCCGGGGCGGCGGGCCCGGCGCGGGGCGCGGGGCGCGGGCGCGGGGCGGGCCGGGTCGGGGCGTCGCGCGGGGGCGGCGGTGGGCGCGGGGCCCCGGGCTTTACCTGCCTGTGGAATGTGCAGAGCGGGCTCGGATCCGGACTCCGGGTTGCGATCCGCTCCGGAAACTGCGCAGCACCGGAAGCCGGGGGGCGGCGGCGGGGCATTGTGGGAGTTGTAGTCCGCGGGGGGAGAGGCGCCGGCGCGGGCGGCGCGGACCGCGGGCCGACCCAGAGCGAGGCGGCGCGGACTGGTAGCGGCTAGGTGCGGACGGCGTGGACCGACGGCAGAAGCAGGTCGCAGGCGGTGTGGACGGGGTGGTGGGAAAGCGGGCCGCGCCAACGGGGGAGTGGGACAGCGGGGGGTGCGGACCCGGGAGCAGGCGGCTTGGACCCACAGCAGCTAGCAGGTAGCAGGCGGTGTAGACGGGGAGTGAGAAAAGCCGCGCGGATGGCGGAGTGGGAGAGCGGGTGGTGCGGCCTCGGGAGCGGGAGGCGTGGACGGGGAGCGGCGAGGCGCGGGCGGTGTGGACCTGCAGCAAGCAGGTCGCAGGCGGTGTGGACCGGGAGTGGGAAAGCGGGCCGCGCGAACGGGGGATTGGGAGAGCGGGTGCTGCGGACCCGGGAGCGGACGGCGTGCACCCGACAGCGGTGCGGCGTGGTTGGGGGTACCCAGGGCAAGGGCACCGTGGACAGATAGCGGCAGGGAGTGGGCAGTGTAGACCATGAGTGGGACGGTGGGTGGTGTGGACCCGGGAGCGGGTGATGTGGGTCGAGTAGTGGGAGAGCGGGCAGTGAAGACAGAAGAACGGCGGGCTGGTTCTGCTGTCCCTTCCTGAGCGGGTGCCTGGTCCTGGAACCCTGGAAGCGACAGGCGCCAGCAGCCCCGGGCTTATGTCTCTTCTGGTGGCTGCTGGAGCCCTAACTTCCTTTGGAGGAGGGTGGAAGAAAGGGGCACATTTTTCTGTAAAAGCAGTGTGAGATTTGCCGCTACATCATAGTTACTTCTGATCGAGGGGGTTGGGGGGTGCGGCCATCCTCCAAGTCCCCCCGGGGTACACGGCTGGGAGCCTTCCTCCGCCCCCACAAGCTCAGAAGTGGAGAGCGCCGGGCCTCTGGACCCCCGGCAGCCAGCGGGCTCCTGAAACCCACACCTTGACCAGTGCCATTGCCATTGCCGCTCTGTGGAAAGTTCGGGTAAAGCACCACCCTGGTCAGGGCAGCTTCGGAGGCCAGACTGCCTCTTGGGACTGTTTCTGCCCCCTCCTGTCCCCCAAGTCCTGGTGGCCAGCGAGGCCTCTTGACCCCCTGCATGGCAGGTCCCTGTGGCCCCAGAATGTTACAAATAGAAGGGGCCAGAGGGCTCTTTTCATCCCGGGAGCAGGGCGGAGAAACTGTCTTCTTTGTTCTGCTGGGCAGAAAGCTCCACCAGTAAGTCCGAGAGGGGATGAACTGGTGGGAAGTGATTTGACACTGGTATCAGAAAGGACTCATTTCCCTCATACACGGGAGGCTTCTAGGAATCAATAGGAAAAAGATAAAGAACCCCGCAGGGAAATGGACCATTCCCGGTAAGGAAAATACAATAGTTCTTAGGCATAAGCAAGGCTATTTATTATTCACTGTACTGTCAAAGAGAAAAGGCAACATTGGAGTGCAATCGTCTTTACCTGTTACATTAGCAAAGATTTTTTTTTTAAAGATTTTATTTCTTTGTTTGACAGAGAAAGACACAGCGAGAGAGGGAACACAAGCAGGGAGAGTGGGGGAGGGAGAAGCAGGCTTCCCGCCGAGCAGGGGCTCCATCCCAGGAGCTCGGGATCACTGACTGAGCCACCGAGGCGCCTCGCAAAGATTTTTTTTTAAGCTTAATAGCATTATTTTGGAGAGACTGTAGAAAATAAGCTGTCTCATCTTTCCTGGTGGGAGACTGATTCAGTATAGCTCTCATCTGGGCTGTTTGTTAATATGGAAATCCTAAATGCATAGGGCCCCAGGCCTGGCAGTCCCATGAGCTGGAATTTATTCAACAGCCAGATGTATTGGTAATCAGTAAGGACCCTTCGAAGGGGCCCGCCCACTGTGGGGTGGAAGGTTGAGTGAGCAGGGGCGGCGGGGGGGCGGGGGGGGGGGCATGCTGAGTGTCTTGTGCTGCTAGGGTTCCTGGGTCCGCCCTCCCTAGGTCTGCACTCCAGCCTCCCGCACCTCCCTTGACCATCTCACCTTTACCCTGCTCATAACCCTCCCACTCCCCAGCTGTGGGATCCCCGTCCCCCTCCAGCCTTCTGTCCCTCAACTGCGTCCCCGTCTTTTGCCCAGATTCCCTCTACCTTGGAATGCTGTCCCGGGGTTCTCGACTGCCTTCTGTTCGGCATTCAGGGCTCTGCTCGATCCCCAGGAGCCCCAGACTGACCGCTATGGCTAATGTGCACCCCTCACCCACCCCTCCCCGACCTCCCACTGACCACTCCCAGTCCTCAGGTGCCCAGGTGGCTGCTTCTCTGGGCATCCACACATCAGAGGTAACGGCAAGCGTGAACAAAAGCAGGTTGTTGGCAGGAAAAAACGGGCAGGTTATAGCAAGAGTGAAAAGCCATAAAGATTGAAGACCCAAGGCCCCCTGAAGCTGTTTCTCTATTAGTACTCGGACACAGGGCTGGGAATCACGTTCCCAATGCTCAGCGTATCTTCAGAAGAATTACCAGTGTGTTCAGTATATTCCTTCTATGAACCCGGGAAATAATTCCTCTTAAGGCAGATTTCTACCCAAAATTTTATTTTTTTTTATAAGTTTCAGAGGTAGACGTCAGTGATCCATCAGTTGCATACAGCGCCCGGTGCGCATCACATCGCGTGCCCTCCTTAATGCCCATCCCCCAGTCACCCCATCCCCCACCTCCCCTCCAGCAGCCTTGTTTGTCTCCTAGAGTTTAGCATCTCTTATGTTTGCCTCCCTCTCTGCTTCATCTTATTTCATTTTCCCTTCCCTTCCCCTACGTTCAGCTGTTTTGTTTCCTAAATTCCATGTATGAATAAAATCATGTAATCGTCTTTCTCTGATCTACCCAAAATTTCAATTTTTTTTAAAGTTTTGTTTCTGAAAGTGTCAAATTTTATTATTAACGTAACAAAAGCAATGTAGAAACCTTGCCTGAACCCTAAGCAGAAAAACAAAAGAAAAGGCACCCGTAAACCATGTTCTTGGGCAGCTGGGGAGGCCCGAACGGAGTCTCTGATGCATGCCGGCCGGCCCCAGTGTCCAGCTCTCCGGGCACGATGACCATTGGGTGTGCGGTGTGAAGAAGCCGTCCTTCTCAGAAAATGCATTCTGAAGCGTTTCGGGTAAAACACGATGTCTCCACGCAACAATCGATCGAGGGATGAATAGATGATCGGTAGAGCAAATCTGCCCCAATCGGTGAATCTAGTGAAGACTGTATGGGTTATTCTGGAGGTTTGACATTTTTATTTATTTTAAGATTTTACTTATTTGTCAGAGAGAGAGAGCGAGCACAAGCAGGGCGAGCGGCAGAGGGGGAAGCAGGCTCCCCGCAGAGCAGGGAGCCCGATGCGGGGCTGGATCCCAGGACCCCGAGATCATGACCTTAGCCGAAGGCACACACTTCACCAAGGGAGCCCCCCCAAGCACCTCTGAAATTTTTAAAAGTAAGCGGAGGGAATTAAAGATGAGAAGAACTTCCGTTTCTGAGTGGATTTTCCTGCGAGCCCTGTTCTTCCTGCACGGAGGCTCGCCGTGGCACTGCGGCTTCATCACGCCTCTCCGACTTGGGCTGCCTCAGACGTGCACATTCCCAGGCCCGCGTCTCATCAGCCCTGGTGTTAGTTGACTCCTTTTGTACTAGGCACGATAAAAACATATATCCTAAGCTGCTTCTCTACACCCGCTCTAGCTTTGCGATCTGGCTGGTTTTTCTTACCCAGAGAAAGCGAGAGATCTAATCAGCAAGTGATTAAATTCTCTCTACCTGCGAAGCATTGCTCTCCCTTTGTAGCATTCCCGCCCGTCCCGTATGGGGAGCTGGAAGTTTAGGAAAGACGCAGCGTTGCCGAGGCTCGTGGCTGGGAGCTCGGATTCTCCAGCAAGACGGCCTGGACTCCAGTTCCGGTTCTGCACTTAACCACTGTGTGATCTTGGGCAAGTTACTTAACCTCTCTGTGCCTCGGTTTCCTAATCTGTGGAGTGGACACGGGTCATAACCCGTGGGGTTGGGTCGAAGAGTATAGGAGTCACTAGATGTAAAACTCTGAAAAAAGTTCTGGGCAGTAGTGAGTGCTCAATTCCCATCAGTACCATCACCGCGATCCCGAATCTTTATCTGGCTTTTGTGTAAAAGACCAAGTAGCCCAAGGTTCCTAAGCACCGGCTTTAGGGAGGAGGCTTTTAGGCTGGAGGGAGGCGGGGATCCCACAGCTGGGGGAGTGGGGGTTCTGAGCAGGGTGAAGGGTGATCAGTCTCCTCAGTAGTTCCGAATGCTTGGCATGCGCACGACGCGCACTGTGGAAGGGCCGTGCGGAGCCGGGGACAGCGGAGGGCGGAGTGTGGCTGTGGGTGCCTCGCGGGCACCGTGGGAAGAGGGCCCGGCGCCAGGCCCTCCGTCCTGGCGGCCACACCTCTGCGGGAGCAGCCTGCCTTTTCCATGAACGAGGGGTTGACCTCTGCAGGCAGCCCCCGTATTTGGAGGCGACCAAGGTGAACAGTGGCAAGGTTTTGTCATCGGTCCCCAGCGGCTGGGCTCCAGTGAGCGGGGGAAAGATGGGCTCATAGAGGGCGGCCAGGTGACACTGGTCTTTACTCGCTAGGTGCACACTGTCCTCAGCCCAAGGGATCCACCGCCCGCCTGGGAGCCGGCGTAAGGGGGAGCGACACGGGGACGAGTGACAGGGACTGAAGGAAACGCCCGGTGCTCCGGGCCGTCCTCAGTGGCTGAAGCTGCTTCACGGGACGGTGGGGCTTGTGTTTGGTGGGGTCGTGCTGGGGCCGCGGGCGGCTGTCGTGCGTGAGCGTGGACAGCGGGGGCGGGGCGCCTGCGTGGCTCAGTCGACCGAGCGTCCCACCGTTGATTTTGGCTCAGGTCGTGGGCTCGGGCTGCGTCGGGCTCCACAGCGGACGTGGAACCTGCTAAAGATTCTCTCCCCCTACCCCTCCTCCCACTCCCACGCTTTCTCTCTTCTCTCTTCTCTCTCTAAAAAAGAGACAAACCCATGCGGACAGTGGAGACGAGGCTGGTAGGAGTCCCGTGTGTGCCTCGAGGTGACCGGCAGGAGGTCCAGTTGGGAAAGCTGGTCCCTTAGGGCAGGGCTGACCTTCCAGTGGGCCCGTCGGGCCTCCCGCTGCGGCGTCGGCGCTGAAGGAACCACGGGTCACGTGGGACGCGGTGAACCGCCAGACGCCTCCACCCCGCACGGGACACCGGGCTGCCGTGGCTGCACGTCCGGAGCGGAGACTCCGAAGCCAGGCCGGGAGACTGCTGCCCCCCCAGAGGCCCGAATCGTCTGGGCTCCCACTCCCCACCCGGGAGGGCCACCCCGCCAAGGGGCCGCGCGCACGCCTCACTTTTCCGAACGCGGCGGTGCCTGGCACAGAGAGGCAGGAGGGAGGGAAAGAGAGTCACCGAGCCCGGGAAGGAGCCGAGACACCTGTGGGGTCTGTGCGGGACCTGTGCGTCTGTCTGCCCCACCCCTGCCCCACCCGGGAACCAGCGCCGGCCCCCCGCCGCTGAGACCCCAGGCTGCGCTGAGCCCGCGCGGGAGCCTGCTGGGCACCACCCTCCGCGGGCCGCCGCGGGGCGGGCACTGACCGGGAGTTGAGAGACGTACTAAAAAGACTGCCTCCCGGGGGACAGGCGCCTCGGAAGCTTGCCGGGGGTCACACAGAGGCTTCTCCCACCAGCTTGTACCGCGGGAGGACCCAGGCCAAGCTGGCCCTGACGGGTAGCACCCCCCATGCACCATGACCCCCAGGGGTCCCCGGAAACATTGACTTTCTAGGTGATGGTTTTGGCCCCAGGCCTGCCACAGGATGCCACCATGTCCGAAGAACGTGAGGAGGGGTCTTTGTCAAGAACAGAGCAGTGGCAGCGGCCGCGAGCGGTGGGCACGACCGCCGAGCAGCACGCAGCACGCGGACCGGGATCCGGAACCCCAGGGCCGACGCGGGACCTGCGGCACAGCCCAGGGCTCAGCAAACACGAGTCGGTGTTTCGTGTCCCATGTGCACGTTTATTTCTTTCAAAGACCATTCACGTTCCAGCCACGTTTTCCACAGTTTAGTGCGGGACGGGGACCTGGTTTTAAAGTGCTGCCGAGGAATACGGTCACCGTCCGGGAAATCCGCCACCACGCTGAGCGCCAAGCCAGACCTGGCCACACACCTGGAAAACCCTTCTTTTTCTTCTTTTTAAAAACCGTCGCTTTGATGGGATATTGGGGGAGGGGGAGCTGCAAGGCTGACTTGTAAATGGTACGTCGCCGAGCCGCTGGAAGCTGGGTGCTGGGCGGGCCGACGTGTCCCGGAGGCGTCCTCGCGCGGAGCAGGAATGCCGAAGACGAGGCCCCGGGGGGGGGGCGGGGGACCTGAGTTTGCTTTGCAGGACGTAGCAGCGCCGGCGTGTCCAGGCCTCATGCTTTGGTACTCGGGTCCGAGCAGGTGTGGGGCCGAGCAGGAGGGCCCAGCATCGGGGTCCACGCCGGCACGAGACTGGGAGCCACCAATTTGCGCCCGAGGTGCTGGCACTGTGAGGCTCTTGCCAGGAAAACCCCCGTGGCAGCTGGCAGCCAGGGACGTGAACGCGTCCCTTTCTGATCCAGAAGAAAACTGGCGACCGTCTCCTGTCAAGGCAGCCAGTAAGACCCGTCAAAGACCAAAGACCATTTGTGACTCATGGCCAGCGACTGGCCACGGAACTCTCAGGAGGAATCAGGGCTGCCTTTGAACTTGAACTTGAGAGTTGATTTACATAAAGTGCTCTGTCTAAACCGTCGTCTTCACAGCGGTTTCCACCGGGACAGTGAGGTCGGTGCTTCTCTTACTGGTACGTTCACAAACTCACACACACACACACACACACACACAAACTTCGGGCTCCTCTGCAAACACAGGGACATCCCTGAACGCAGGGCCGTGCCCCGGCTCGCGACACCCAACGTGAGCTCCCGATTCCAGACTCGGACACACACATCCCCACCAGCGTGCGTGCGAAACGGCTCCGGAACAGCAGTCTGCACAAATACCGTGAACGCAGAACTGACGCAAGAGCCCTCGCGCCACTGAAACCTCAGGAAAGGCAAGGGAACGACGGGACTTACGGACGGGTCCGTTTGGCATTTGGCCGTAGGACCTCAATGGACGCGTGACTTTCATAACATTTCCTTCCGCATAAATACCGACACCGTGAAAGCACAGGCCTGGCTAAACGGCCAAGAGAGAAGCATTCACGGTATCAACACGGCCCGTTTTCTCACGGCGCTGTGTCACGGGCCCTTCCGTGCTCTCTCGAGTGTCTTGCAAGTTCAGAAGAGGTCCTCGGATGGAAAATGCGTGTGTGCGTCTCGAGGAGGGGCTCCTGGATCTTGCTCAAAGCTCCGGGGCTCTTGACGGTGCCCGACAGACACGTGGGAACACGGATGTCCTTAACGCTCTCCACCTCTCGCGCCACGGTCCTGCGTCCCACACGGGCCAGACGCAGCCCACCTATCACTTGCCCGGGATGCGGGAGAGGCTTCAAGTCACCAGGGAGTTGAGAAAGCAAGAGCCTTTGGCAAAAGTATGAACAAAATGCTCAGGGGGTTAATCAGGAATGGGAATGGCTAAGACTTTTTCTTTTCTTTTCTTTTTTTTTTTGAGCAGAAGAACGTGCCAGCGTAAAACTCTGATTCCATCACTTTGAATAAATTGAGTTGATCTGAACTTCATAATCAAACAAAAAACTGCACTAAGAACTTCTGATCTGGGCCTGAAATTCTGACACGATGTCCTCTGAGAATCCTTGAATGTCCACGGGCTGCCTACCACGGGACGAAAGGCGGCAATCCTTCCAGGGAGACCAAACAAAGTGACCCAATGCGTTCCCAAAAGATGAGTAGCAATTACCAACCTGCGAGGACTTAACGGTATGACGACTTGCTGGAGTTTCCGGTGCTGTTTCACGGCAACGAAAATCAGAATGTCCTCTGTAAAAACTCACTTTACAGTCACCTGGTAATTCCTGGGACGCCGGAGGATTTCTACATGTGCATTTCCAAGTAAAAGTCTTCGTGTAGTTTTATAATCTGGCTCTCTCAAGGAAAAGGAAGAAAAGTTCCATAATCTGGGTTTTCAAGAAGGTTTTTGTTTGGCAGTGTCTCCGTTACCCCTGAAAGACGGGTTTAAGGATCCACAAAAGCGCTTGTGGGAAGGAGCTCCCCAATTCTCCCCCAACCTCCTGTCCGGGGTAGAGATCAGCCTTCCCGATAGCCTTTTAAATCTTACCGGAAGAAAGCGAATCTTGTTAAACAACCAAAATGTTTCGCAGGAACGACGGTGACCCTGCAGGCGCGTCCCCGGAAGTGGCCCCTTTGTACGGATGGGCCAGCGCGCAGACACACGGACGCGGGGGACGGACCAGGACCGTGGCTGGAGGGGCACGCGGGGATACGCACGTGGCTGGCCACCTTTATCTTTTTTCCCCCCACGGGACACCAAAACGAGGACACCCTGAAACTCGCACGCTGTTCACAGCAGGATTCTGGAGAGCTCCTGGGAGGGCCGTGACACGACATTTGACCCATTTATTAAACTTCCACCCGTGAGGACCCCAAGACATACAACGGCTCCCTCTCTTGTCCTACAAATGCTTTGTTTCCGCCATCGGCAGCATTCGGCAAACCAGCTGGGGACGGAAGAAAGACCGTGTGCGTGTGGTCACGGGCGTGTGTGTGTGTGTGCATGTGGTCGCGTGCGTGTGTGTGTGCGGTCGCATGTGTGTGGTCGCGCACACGTGTGTGCGTGTGGTCGCGCGCGTGTGTGCGTGTGGTTGCGTGTGTGTGCGTGCGGTCACGTGCGTGTGGTCGCGCGCGTGTGTGTGTGTGGTCGCGTGCGTGTGGTTGCGTGTGGTCGCGCGCGTGTGTGTGTGTGTGGTCGCGTGCGTGTGTGCGTGTGGTCGCGCGTGTGCGTGGTCGCGCGCGTGTGTGCGTGTGGTTGCGCGCATGCGTGTGTGTGCGTGTGCGTGTGGTCGCTGTGGCGCTGGCTGTCACTTATGCTCCTGGCTTCCCTTGAGAGCTCCCCTCCCCCAGCACTTTCGACACTAGAGGGACACGTAAAACCACGTTGGAATCGCTGGCTCTCTCGCTTGCAAACTGGCTCAAAGTAAACATCACCAGGAGCGCTCGGCGTAAGGTGCGCAGGAGAGATTTAGTGTTTGCATATGGTTTCACGTCCTATGGCTAATACCAGAGGCAACTGTCCTCTACCTTCGTCACAGTGTCCCCGTTACCGCCATAATGTCTCTGTGGACCCCAAATCCTGCCTGTGTCCCACTGCTCTGTACTCACGGCTGGCTGCCCCATGACGCCGAGCCGCCCGCGAGGACAGGGGACCCATCCGTTCCATTTCCAGTGACAGCACAGGGCGGGGGGGATACCTCCTCTTTGGGACGCGGTCCAGGCACGGACCGAGCACAGCAGCAGCAGGGTAAAACCGCATCCCCCGCACCTGCCCCGTCACCGTCCATGCCAGGATGTTCTTTAGTTCATTACGTAAATCATAACATTTTAACTTCCGCTCTCGGGTGGGAGCAGAGCCTTCGGGTCTCCTTGGGCATCTGGGGGCACGGACTTTGTCAGCTGTCTCTGGGGGAAGCCTCCTGGCTGGGGACTCGGGGATCTGTTCCCCTTTGCCCTAGCCAGATCAGGCGGCCGTCTGACAGCGTGCAGGCCCTCTCGCTCCGTCCTGATGGGTGGTTAGGGGGGCCCACGTCTTCCCGCGTCCTGGTGAGGTAGGGGGCCGGCCGCGGGCTCCGCCGGGGCCCCGTTCATGGCGCTCTTGCTTCTGTGTCTGGAGAGCAGCTTCCTGTTCAGGATCCGGGAGAGCGTCACCCCCTTCCTCCGGGCCCCCTCCGGCTGCTGCAGGAACACGAGGTCGTTATGCGACTGGCTCATGCCGGGCTCTTTCTGTTGGTGTCGCCGGCGGAAGAACAGCTTTGCGCCTTTCCTTAAAATCCCTCCTGCAAGAGGAAAGCACAAGGGGCCAGTCAGGGGGGCAGTGGCGGGATCGCCGGGGCCGCTAGTCCAAGATGAAAAGAAGCAAGGACCTTTGAGCGGCTCCAGTAGGAGCAGTTCCTGACTTTGCCGTGCGGTCGGTCGCTCTAGGCACCCGGGAGAAGCCGCTGGAGTCTGGCCTGGACCGAGCCCCGGGGTTTTCGGGCTGACGGACTGAGCCAAGAAGCCGTGGGCCCGACTGTCCGGTGCCTCTGGGACAGACCTCTCTGCCCTGCCCTCCTAGTCAAGACCGATGGCGGCGGGCTGTCCCTCCCGAGTCGCCCGGCCCCCCGCCCCCGAAAGAGACGGCCCTGCGATGGAGACCCCCGCGGGGTCAGAGAGCCTTCCCAGCAGCCCAGAAATGGTTACATCCGCGCGTCGGCGCCGACGGCTCTGCAAGAGGGACGTCTGGCCACCTGGATGAGGAGCATGTGGCTCTTGCAATCCGTCATCCGTGCGCTCGAGCTCACAGGTACCCGAGAAGGCACGACAGACACCAGTGACCGAATGTTCGTCCCGGGGACCCCGAGGGACACCTGCAGGCTCTTCTGCGTGAAACACAAGGGGACAGCGGTGGCATCGGGTCCCGCGTGTGGACCTTTGAGCGATCGGCCCTTCAGAGCAGTCCGCCCGTGATTTCAGGAGGCCGCTCAGCTCGCGGGACGTGGCGCCAAGGACGGTCCCACCCTCTCTGTCCAGGCTCGGCAGCACCGCCGAGCTCCGGAGCCCCGAGGCAGAGGCGCGATGTCATCTGGTCAAAGGACCTGAAAAGGTCTTTTTTTTCCCCCCTCTTTCTCCTTGGATGTAAGCAAATAGCCCGTTAGGCAGAATCCTGATGATGTGTGTACGCGGATCTAACGGGGAGAGGCTGTGGACAGGGGTTTCCAGGACGGTGGGGAGGGCAGGCGGCCCGACAGGGACCACAGATGTGTCTGTGGCTCTCGCCCTGCCACAGGCCTGCTGCGCTATATCTGGGGGCCGCGAGTGTGTGTTCCCGGAGCTGGTGGGGATTTGGCTCCGCGGTCTGGCTGCTGGGCCCTGGTTAACCCCCCGGCCTGTCAGATGCCCGGGCACTGGGAGGGGCTCCGACCTGACCGGTTACCTGGGGTCGCTGGGGCCCAGGACGTGGTTCTCATCTATAGGAACCTGCTTTAGGCTCAGCTTGGGGACCCCAAAGGGCATATAAATGTGGGCTCCCCCCGAAACAAAGGAGAGGAAGGCAGGGAGGCCCAGCAGGGACAGGGGCGGTCCCAGGACCCCATCTCCAGAGCCCACTCCAGGGGTCCCTGCACTGAAAGTTGGGCAGGGGTCTGCAGCCAGGGGCTGGGGTGTGAGCAGGGGTGGTATTATGGGTTGGATCGTGCCCCTCCAGGATTCGTCTGTGGGGGTCCTGACCCCCAGGAGCTCAGAATGGGACCGTAGTTTACAGACAGGTCTTTAGAGAGGGGATTCGTCGATGGCGAATCCAGGCGGGCGCTCCACCAACACGACTGTGTCCTGATTCAGAGGAGAACCGTGGACGCAGGTGTGGAGGCAGGGACGGGGGTCACGCTTCCGCAAGCCAGGGAAGGTCAAGGACGCCACAGACACCAGAAACCTGGGGAGAGCACGTGCAGATTCTCCGTCGTCGCGGGCAGGAGGCCCTGGGACCTGTGGCCTCCCGACACTGGCCTTGTGTGAGCACGAGGCTGTGTGCAGTGGACGCGAGCAGCCCCGGCTGCCGGGAAGCGTGGGTCTGCCCCGATTCAGGGAGAGCCAGGAGGTGGCTGTGTCCACAGTTCTCTAGAAACATTTTGAAGCCATCACTTGAACTCTTTTAAGTGAAATTGCATTTGGGCCCCCAGGGGGCTCCGTCGGTTAAGCATTCGACTCCTGGTTTTGGCTCAGGTCATGATCTCGGGGTCCTGGGGTCGAGCCCCACGTTGGGCTCCCTGCTCCGCGGGGAGTCTGCCCGGGATGCTCTCTCTCGGCCCCTCCCCCGCTGACTCACAGGCATTTTCACTCCCTCTAATAACAATAAAATCAAACTTTAAGATTGCACTGGAAATGACTAAAACTCAAATTCTTGCCATATTAAGATGAAAAACATCAGGGACTTCTGGCCTGCGAATCAAACCAGGACAGTGGCGCGACCTGTGAGCCGTATTCACGGGCCGGCGGCGGCCTGCCCCACCCGCTAAGGTCCGCTCCTGCGCGTCCCGCCGGCGGGGCCTGTAACGGGCCGTCCGCCGCGCTCCTGCTCCCACCAGGCTCTCCGAACGGGCCTGCGGTTTGGGTAAATCAGACCGTCAGTTCAGCATTCGTACGAGAACCAGGTGACGTCCCATAAGTTGGCATGAGCGGTCACGGCTTCCGTGGGGACGACACCGCCGCCGCGATGGAGGGGTCCTGGGAAAGGAGGGACTGAGCTTTGCGAATCCGTGGGCCGGACCCGGAGCCCCGCTGCTGTCTCGCGGAGGCGGCTGCGGGAGACCCGCTCCCTGGCAGCCGTGGGCTGTGCCGCTAGCGAGGGCCACCGGGCAGAACGCCTGTGTGCTCGGGCCTGGCTGCCCCACACCTCAGACGCGCCGTCCGAGCTGGCAGGGACCGGTCGGCCCCGGAGACGCAGCGAGCAGGTGTCCTTCCACGGGCAGTCCCCGGGGAGGCCTCCTGGGAGCGGGATGGGCCTCGGGCCCCCGAGCATCCCAGAGCACGGCCCTGCACCCCCCACGGACGTGGACAGTCTCGAGAGGCACGTGTGAGACAGGACGCAGATCCCCCCCGACCCACAGATAAACTCCTCAAACGTGAGGAATGGCTAGCGTGAACGGACGCCGCGCCGTTCCCCTTTCCAAATGCAAGTGTTAAGATCGGTTTAAACTGGGGCACGAACCACAGTGACCTTTGGGGGACACAAAGCCAGAAGAACAAGGCCACAGAGGGGACACGGACTCCAATACTCCACAGAGGCATGGGGGTCCAGGATAGAGAGGCCGGCACGTGCCGCCGTCCAGCTGGGAAGGGACGAGACCGTGTCGTTCTGTCCTCGGCGCCCATCTGGCCGGCGTGCCTGGTGACTGAGTCCAACGCTCCTCTGTCCCGGGAGGGCACTCGGGAGAGGCGAGGTTAACCGTGCATTTGGTTCTCCCCGACTAGAGCGGTCACCCTGGATGGCGTGCTTGGCCATCGTCCCATCAGCTCAGCGCCTTGCGTGCCAACGCCCAGGGCTCCCTCGGGGAGAAGATGACAGTCTGTCGGCCGGCTGGGCCGCCCCGCAGATTTCAGACGGCCGGACCCCAGGACGGCGTGAGCCCCATCCTTGAAACGTAGCACCTCCTGTTTCTGTTTTTCTAGAGGACTCTGGCTAAGACAGTGACAGTGTCAGAGTCTGTCACCTTTGCTGATGGGGAAGGTCACTCAGCCTGAGCAGGAGGGCCTGGAGCCGTCCAGGTTTTACAAAGCTGACCGTCTGGGCCACTCCGGCAGCCCCGAGCAAGACTCAGAGCTCGCCCGCAGCCTTGAGATTCCTTCAGGTAAAATCCGGAGAGGAGGTATGTGAAATTTGAAATAAACAACCCCAATGTCTTAAATGGGGGACAGAGAGGGAAAAAAAGGAAATCTTTTCCCTGGTTCTAGCAAGGTTTTAAAAAAAAATCACAAGAAGACCGAAGAATAAACAAATAGGAAGAAAATCAAAATAATTTCTCTAAATTGGAGCCTTCATATAGCAACTATTTGCAAACTTATTCTTTATTTGCAAATTTTTTCTGGTTCGTCTCCACCAACCCTAACAGACGTGAGCAGGTCATGGGGAGAATCTGTCTCAAAATCGGAGAGGTAGGAAGACAGTGGCCAGAAGGCACTTGGTGCGTCGTAGTTTGCTGCCTAAAGAACAGCTTTGGATTTCAAGCCAAACCATAGGTAGCCCGTTGAGAAAAGGGACTGCTTGTTAGAACCAGGGCCCGGCTAAGGGAAGCGGTGTGTATGCACTCGGCAGGGCGCGGGGCTGGCCGTCCCCTGAGCCGGGGGACAGAGCCCCACCCCGCCGAGGCGAAGAAGCTACACTAACCCAACTGGGGCATGTCTAAGGGGGAAGACAGGGCGACTAGCAGCCCAGGCAGGTCACGCTGGGAAGGGACAGGAAAGCAAGGGAAGGGGGACCCCTTCCTGCTATTGCAAAACAGGCTTTTCTCACGGCAAGGCTGTACTCAGATTTTTGGG
>CM052799.1:192849450-192881105 GCA_028533885.1 Nasua narica
GTCTGTTAAGGCTAAGAAGGCTGAATAAAAGAGTTTTCTCTAAGCCAAGAATTGCTGAATAAAATAGTTTAGGTATTTGTTTAAAAGAAAAGCAAAAAGCCAGTTGAGTATATTGTTTTCCAGAATGTATGACCTTGCTAACTTGCTAATAACTGAAAGGGACTTGGAAGCAAACAGGGCCTCGGGAACATGGGAGTGGGTTTCAGGGCCGGCCTGCCCCTCCCAGCTTCTCCAGCCCCCCTCCCTGCCCACCACCCCCCTTCAGGGTGGCCTAGGGACCCCTCCCAGAGAGCAGGGCCTCCCTCTACCCGCCGGACACCCACCTTCCGAGGATCGCTCATCCCCCAAAACCTGCAGGTGCAACTCCTTCGACTTGGCATTCAATTCACTGCGGAAAGGAAAAAAAAAGTGCTGTGAATCCTTTATCATTTCTTGAAATAGTATTTTTTTCTGATTATAGGAAGAAATACAAATCTCCAACAGTATAAAGATCATCGTCTACCTCACCATCCCCAAACAGTTACTGTTACTATCGGGTTACTGACGTCCGAGAATTCTCTGCTACTTTCTGGCTGATGACGGGGACGTCCTTCTAGGCGCTCTCCGACTTGGTGGCCGCTAGCCACGGATGGCGACTGAGAGCCCAACAGGAGATCCGTGCACACTGGGGGCCTGAACTGAATTCTGTTGCATTTTAATTCAAATTTAAAGAGCCACATGTGGCTAGTAGTTACTGTATCCAAAAGTGTAGCTAATCAAAAAACAAATTATAGAGCATAGAGTGGGGCAATACCTCGCTCTTTTGTTACCTATCTTTTTCATGTACGATATCAGACCTCTTTCCAGGTCAGAGGGCACAGAACAATGCCCCTTTTAAAAGCTATCCCATGTCCTTCTATCTGGTCTTAGGAGATTTTCTTTAGTCTGATCCTTCATAACCAACCCTTAATAATGGTTTGGTTGTTTCTAACATTGCATAATTATAAACTAGCTGAGATAAACACCCATCTACCTATCTTTGTACACACTGTGTGATTATTTCCTTTGACTGTAAATGCCAGTCAAAAGGCACATGCATTTAAGAGACCTTTTTTTTTGGCGGGGGGAGATATATTGAGGACTTCCAGAATGGTTATTCCAGTTTATACTTCTGGCCATTCTCACTCACCTACTCCTTACCAACCTGTAGGGTGAAAAAATTATCTCTTCTGTTTACATTTGTGTTTCTTTAACTATTGTTGAGATTGAACAACTTCTCAGAAGTCTCTGGCTACCTACAGTTTTTGCTTTTCTGTTTTCTAGCTCAGACATTTTTCCCAGTTTTCTAGGAGAGCGTGTGTATTTTCATTCCTGATTCATAAAAGTTCTTTATATTCTACATGGGACACCTGCTACCTGTCCTGTCTCCAACTGCTCACTGTTTAAGCCTCAGAAAGCAAGTGACTTCTATAGTTTTAGAGTCGACCACTTTACTGAAATATTATTCGCATGCATTTCCTATTCTTATTCCTGATGTTCTTGAGTCATCTAGATAGGCAACCCTATCACCTCCAAGTAATGATTCGTTTTCGAATCATTTCATACTTACACACTACTCCCTTCCTCCTCTAACGGCACGGCCCGTATTCTGTATTTTTAGAACAAAACCGTGGGTATCTTTCTCTTGGCGTTAACTTGGGACTCCTGGTCCTTGTCATTTACAAGGACTTGTTTTAGCTTATTAAAGAAGTGGCCATAAATCATGGACTAATGAAGATTTTAAATTAGAAATGCGCAGGAAATGTCAATGATCATCCCGGCATGTATCGAGATAAGTACGTTTTCTCCTTTGATCTAACATGGCAATGGATAGAGTTAACAGCTCTCACGAAACCATCCGGACGTTCCTGGGCTGAACCCGGCTCCTTAATACATTCCTTAGAATTCCTACACCATTTCTTATCAATGGGCCGTCCTTTTCCCTTTGTTCCTGGCCAGGTTCCAGTATCAGCCCCAGGCGTCCTCCGTTCAGCTCCAGACGGCGGGGATCCCCAAAGTCAAGGGAGCCTGACCAGCGTGCGCTCCGGCCTCGGCAGGACCCGAGCCAGGAGGAAACGCAGCCGCACAGCTGCCTTCAGCAGGGAACCCAGATTCAGCCTGAAGCTACCTTGGATGTTTAATACACCTTTGCGAGAATGACCGTGCGGACGTCTATGTCCGGGGCACGAGCAGAGCCGCCCGCGGATCTCGGGGTCCGGCGGCCGAGAGCGGGACACTCGTCCAGCACAAACCCATTAACCAGGCGGTGCGCACAAGGTGAATTCTTCTTCCCAGCTGAGGTCGGCAGGGTTCGTCGTGAGGGCGCTGAACTTCTGAATGGGCTCGTTCAGCCGAACTACACACTGTGGGTTAACGTTGCCTGCAGTCAAACAGAGGGGAGGTTCTATTTTTTTAAATCGCGTGACGCGCGTACACACTGCGCACATCG
Source organism: Nasua narica (assembly GCA_028533885.1). Taxonomy (NCBI): domain Eukaryota; kingdom Metazoa; phylum Chordata; class Mammalia; order Carnivora; family Procyonidae; genus Nasua; species Nasua narica. The sequence goes on from CM052799.1 coordinate 192,851,918, forward strand.
GGCTGGAGGAAACGCCTGACCTCTCGGCTCGCGCACTTTGCAGGGACGGCTCTTTCTTTCATTTGCCGTGAACAGACTCTCAAAGCTCTTCACGTGTGGTTGGAGATTTTCGATCCCCAACTTGGTATCTCTTGGCCTGGATGGTGGACCCCAAGGACCCCTGCTCGGGCTGGGGGACACTTCCCCAGGGGTGACATTATGACAGCAGAGGTGACCCCCACTTCTGGGCAAGACAACCGGCTTATGAAAGCAAAGGCCTCTGGGATGACCCCTAAATTTGGGGATACCCCACAGAGAACCTGTATCCCTACTTCTGAGGAATGTGATTTTATCCCTGACTCAGCTCAGAGACCTGGAGGAGATCTCTGGGCCAGGTGATGGGACATTTCACTAGGCAGCGTTTTTTTCTGCTGCAAGACAACGCCTGTCCCACGGCAAAGAGCTGTGACTATACTGTATAACCACTAACCGGGACCAGACATCACACAGCGTTAGGCGTTGCACGCCCATGATCTTACTGATCTTCGCAATCACCTTCAATGGGGGACACGGAGACCCAGATGCACGCGCGAGGAGCAGGGTCCCCCGAGGAGCAGGGTCCCCTGAGGCCATCACCCACAGCTAGCCTTGCACAGAGTCTCGGTGGTTAAATGGGGACGGTCTGTGCTTTTGGGACCGGAAGACACTCCCCGCAGATAAGTAACCCTTAGCGCTCTCAGACAATAAAGAATTCATTCCTGTTCTCTGCAAAATCGAATCGCAAGGGGAAGATGGGATCCCGTTCTAGGCTGCTGTGCACCTGGGGTCTCGGCAGCCACTCAGGATCGCCCAAAGAGGACGATCTACCCTGCAGTGCTTGTCCTCGCTCAGATAACAGCCTCTCCTGCCACCGGAGGGTCCCCGACGGGCCCGAAGCGCTTGTGACGCTCGGTAAACCGCCCCGGAGGAGCCTCGGCTTCCAGGAAAGGAGAAGGTACTTGTCGCGCATCAGTCAGGGATGCCCAGCGTGTGTACACGTTCAATAGCAAAAAAAAAAGAGAGAGGGTAGTGTCTTCCATATGAAAGAAAAGGGCAAGGTCTCCACTGAATTTCTTTCCTCCCTTGGTCTTCCTGCATGCCAACTCAGGACTAGGGTTTCACCGTCTCATGTTACTCTTCCTGGTTTTCAGAGGCTCTGGGCTCGCAGGCCGGGATCTCACCACAGACCCAGTGCCACAGGGAACCCGGAGGCCACGGAGAACCGCAGTCACCCCTCGCCCTGCTGTGCGGCGGGGCGGTCACTTCTCTGGCCGGCAGCACCCCCTGCCCCGTGCCCCCCGGGCTTCCTCCAGCCCGGCCACATGCCTGAAGTCCCAGGAGCACTTAGCAGTGAAGCTCGGATGTTCTTCACCAATAATCTGAGCTCGTGAGCCCTCGGAGGTTTGGGCGGGCAGGATTCCTGAGGATTGGATGAAGCGCGCTGTAGATTCTGCAAAGAGAAAATCAAGAGGGGCGACCGGGGAGAAGAGGAGGCAGCTACCGGACACCTGTCACAGGGCGGGTCTTCGGGGAAAATTCCCCCGTGGGGCCTGACCCTGCGGTGGGATGCACAACAGTTTTCCATTCTTAGGGGAAGGGAGAGTCCCAATCCGCCATAGCCTCTCCCCATGCCTGGGAGCCTTCTCTATCCAAATAACCCGAGGGAAGCGGTGGGGCGCTCAGCCAGAGAGGGCTCCCCGGATCCTGGCTGTGAGCGGAGCCCAGAAGCAGAGCTGGCCTTGGGTCCGCACCTGCCCCAGGCTGGGCGCTGGTGAGAAAGGGGGACGCCCTCTCCAGGCCGTAGGGGCCCACTGCCTGCCGGCTCCAAGCAGGACGCCGGCCTGACACACACACAGGGAGGGCCACCAGGCAGGTCCACCGGCCAGGTGGGGGGTTCTAAGGGTCGTCCAGGTGACGGACTACAGCAGGGACAGAGGCGTCCATCATCATGTCCTCAGATGGGCATCGGGGCATCTCCATCAGAGAGAAGCCTCTAACCCGGAGGACCTCACCTTAAACTGTTTCCCAAATTGGCTTCCTCCCTTCCCTCACTCGCGGCTGCGAGTGCTCTCTACAAGGGGCTCCAGGGCGCCGGGGAGGCCCAGTCAGTTACATGTCTGACTCTCGGTTTGGCTCAGGTCCTGATCTTGCGTTTGCGGGATCGAGCCCCAGGTCTGGCTCTGCTGCGCTCAGTGGGGATTCTGCTTCAGATCATCTCCTTCTCCCTCCTGCTCACTCTCTCTCTCTCAAATAAATAAAATCTTTAATAAGCAGGGGGGCGTCCCTTAAGTACCAAGGTCTGGGAATCCTGGAGAGCTTCTCAGGGGCGTCACAGGTCTCTACGCAAACAGAGCCTTCTGGGAAGGGATCCTGGGTACTGATCTGACCCTCAGATGTTTTTGGGGGGAGAAAAGCTTCCCAACATCTCAAGGTCGCCATTTAGAAAACACTACTGTGAATCAGGACCTTGCCAACTGGGAGCTGCAGAAGATCCTTAGGATCCAAGTCCGTGAGCACTGGGGCCAGAGCATTCACATGTCAGGGGTGGAGAGGAAATACTTCGGTTGTGTACATGTGATGGTTAATTATATCTGTCGACATGACAGGGCCACAGGGACTCACAGGTAGCTGTTCAAACATTGTTCTGGGTGTTTTCCATGAGGCTGTTTTTGCGTGACATTAACATTTCAATCAAAAGACCCAGTGAAAGGGATGGCCCTCCCTACTGTGGGTGGGCCTCGCCCAATCAGTTGAAGGTCTGCTGGACCAAAGGCTGATCTCTCCTGAAAAAGAGGGGCTTGCTCAAGCCTGGCTGGCTTCACCCTGGGCTGTCGGTTTTCTCCTGCCTTTAGACTCGAATGGAGACACTAGCTCTCCGTGGCTCTCACGCCCGCTGGCCTCCAGGCCAGATCGGCGGCACTCCGCCACCGGCTCCCCCGGGGCCTCGGGCCTGCTGACTCACCCTGCAGACCCCGGGGCTTGTCAGCCTCCATAATCACGGGGCCGAGTCCTTGTAGTAGGTTTTTGTGTGTCTGTGAATAAATACGCATTGTGCATATACATACACCAGCGGCTCGCGCAACTATGGAGGCTAACGTATCACCGGGTGTTTTCCCTCTCCCTTCCGGGGGCACGTTCTCACGGCTCACCGGGTCTCCCAGACGCCTCGGCCCTGGGAGGACGAGCTCCGAGGCCACAGCCCCCAGGTGGACACTGAAAAGTCCAGTTTCCGCTCCGGAAAGGCAGGGGGTCAGGGCTAATCAAGGCTGGGCGCTGCAGAGTGCCCCACACACCTGTTCTTCCCATCCCACGGGGTTCTCGGACCGCGTGCCCTGAATTCGCAGCGCGTCACGATCCATGTGCCATGGCCGCCCAGCAAGCAGTCGGGCATTCCCACTCTGCCGGGGGGGGTGGGCGGAGGGACCTTGAAAATTCATGCAGGTCCCCCTGCAGGAGGGGGCCAGGAGCCCTAATGGGCCGTGAGGCGCCACCCTCCGCGGCTCACCTGAACGTCCCTCGTGTCCACGGGCTTGGTGCTCAGAATCACCGACGGGGATGCAGCCCCCACCAGGTGCTTCAAGATGTCCTTGAGAGTTTCAGACACCGCCTTGGTCTCTGCCCCCCGGTCCTGCCGAAAGAGGGGGACGTCCCCAGATCGCTTCCTGACCGTGCGCCGTGCCATAGCAGGGCAGATGCCGGCTGTCCTCGCTGCATCCCCGGGAACAAGCATGCAGGGCGGGGGAGGGGGTGCGAGCTCCGGGAGGTCAGATCCCGGCAGGTGACCCGCTCCTTCTCCTCCGGGAGACGGGGTCCCCCTCACTGACCTCAGAAGTAACTCCTGCTCCTTATTTTCAAAATGGCAACGATCGAGGCTCGTGCAATATACAAACACATTGCTGCTTCGGTGTAGACCCTTTCAGACAGCCGTTTTTTCTTCCTTGCGTGACATCACGTATTTCTTTTTTTTAATTAAAGAGCACTCAAGTAAATGAAAGGGCCCAACGAGAAAGATAAGCTTGGGGAGGACCGAAGCTGGATGGCTTACATTACCGGGTATCAAGTCCCTAAGGCAATCATAATTAGTCCCCGACAGAAAGGGGGCTCCTGTGTTCCAGACCATTCCCAGCACCACGATTCACGAAGCCCCACACTGGAAACCACCTAAGTCTCCATCGAGAGCTAAACAGATACGTCGATTGTGGGGCTGTCACGGGGGTGGGGGGGGACAGTCCAGCGTCTGGTGTAGGCACCCTCACCGCGGGGCTCCCACATCCCCAGCCTGCTCAGGGGAGGGGACAGCTGCCCGCAGGGACTCTCACCGGGACCACAGCCCGACGGAAAACCTCCCGCCTTGCAGGGCTGGAGGGATCTCGGATGCTGGCCTGCGGAGGGCTGGCCAGCCAGGCCCTGTTATAGCGAACTTAACCCCACTTAGCCCATTACTGAGCCGCTATCCGCGCTAGAGACTAATAATTATCCCAACAGCTAATCCCTCCATCCTCTTAGGATAGGTCAGGCTCAAGTCTAAGCACTTGTATGTATTAACTAATTTAGTCCTCGTAACCACCTCCACGATCATTGTCCCCATTTTACCGATGAGGAAACTAGCGCACAGAGACGTTAATTAACTCATGTGGGGTCACACAGCTCACGAGTGGCAGAGCCGAGAGTCCAACCCAGGCGTTAGGGCTCCAGGGTCTGCACTTAAAACCCCTGTGCTGGTCTTTCTCTTCAGTAAGTCCTCCACATCCCGGTCCTTTTTTTTTAATGGAGGGGAAATTCGCATCACATTAAAAACCATTTTAAAATACACACTTCCGTGGCATTCGGTAGGTTCCGTGTGGTGCCGCCCCCACAGAGACGTTATCCCGCCCTATCTCTCAGCCACCAGCAATCACTCCCCGCCCCTCCCCTGCCCCTCCCCGCCCCTCCCCACCAACAGCCCCGTCTGCCCCTGTATGATTTGCCTCTTGGGAAGATCTCGCAGCCACGGGCTCCCAGAAGCATGTCTTGTGTTAGGCTTCCTTCCCGGGGTTCCTTTGTGTTGCAGAGACTGTCAGAGCCTCATTCTTTTTTTATGGCTGGAAAATAGTCCTCGTGTGGATGGACCTCATTCTGTTTACCTACGGAAGTCTTTCTTTAACCCCCCCCTCGATTTCCTGTCCCTTCACAAAGGAGGAAACCCAGGGTACGATGAGGGTTGGGAGCTCAGATGTCCAAGTTCCTCCCCAGATGAGCAGCTGGCTCGGGCCACCCCCCTGCCCCCCCCCCGCCCCATCCCCACCCCTGTCCCCAAGCCCTGTCATCCCCCGGGGCCCAGAGGCCCAGGTCCTGCGGCCACCCGACCAGCTCCCAGGGGGCTGGCTTAACACTACATTGGGTCTCGCTTCTCATTCACATGAAGAGCACGTGATGGTCAGAGAAGCCCACAGGACGCTGGGGGACAAGGTGCAAATAGCGGGCACAGCACACCGCTGTTTGGGTGGGAATGGGGGGGAATAAGCGTGTTTTTGCAAAAAGAAACCCAGGAACGGATGAACACGAGCTAATGAATGAACAAAGTTACTGTGTGCAGGTTGGGAGGGACCATGTGGAGACTGCACGTCTGAGTAGGTTTCCCGCAATTTTGACTTTTGAACCGTGTGACGATTTTACATTTTCAAAAAAATGCGTGTAAATTTATGAAGGTGGAGGACAAAACCTGAACGTGAGTATGAGCAGGCACCGGGGCACTCCACTGTCCCCCTACTCTTCAGAGGAAGAATGAACTCAAGGCGTCCTGCACTCGGGGGTCTGCCCCCCTCGGTGGGGGGGGACGTGCTGACCCAAAGGCAGGGGAGGTGCAGGGACAGCCGGCCACGGGAACCTTCCACGGGCTCGGCCGGCCTGACCACGGCGCCGTGGGGACCACGAGATGCAAACGTGGGAAGGAAGGGGAGACAGGACAGGAACAGGGCCTCCTGGAAACAGTCTGAGCCCCTGGGGTGACCCAGCAGCTGGGCAAAGTGACAGTTCCGTGTGCCGGTTAGGTCACTGGTCTTAAAAACAACAAAAACCTGCATGCCTTTATGTCAAGGCAGGAAAAGTAAAAATACACGTGGGCAAAGGCTCACAGTCCCGTATTTAGCTGTTGGGCATCTCTTTGTGGTTGAACCAGAGTCTGAAACTGAACCAAGACTGCGGACACCGTCGTCACAACCCCACCCCTGCAAGGGAATCAGCGGTCACTGGGGCCTCTGGCGTCCATGATTTCACATGATCTTTCCAGCCACTGAAAGTGACCCCGGGCTGACTTTGTACGCCCAGTCCCTGCTTCCAAACTCATTTCTTCCAACACCTAAGACCGTGGGAAGCGGAGAGATTCCCTTCCGATTTTAAATGCACTAAACAGGGGTGCCTGGGTGGCTCCGTGGGTTAAAGCCTCTGCCTTCGGATCAGGTCATGATCTCAGGGTCCTGGGATTGAGCCCCGTGTCGGGTTCTCTGCTCGGCAGGGAGCCTGCTTCCCCCCTCTCTCTGCCTGCTTGTGATCTCTCTCTCTCTCTCTCTCTCTCTTTCTCTCTGTCAAATAAATAAAATCTTTAAAAAAATAAACGCACTAAATATTTTAGATGGGGGGAGAGACACACCTGCCCCTGGGACAGACAGCCCGTGGCCACCACCTGCGCTGTCAGGGGAATGTCTCAGGGAAGCAGAGGGGGTCTGATATCAGGCATGACAGCCCGGGGAACCCCGCAGTGACATGACATCACTGGCTCTCAGCCTCAGCTGCACAGGAGTGCTAGAAACAATTCCCGGGGGAGGGGAGGCGGGGCAGGCCCAGAATTTTCTAAAGCCCCCAGGTAATTGCAGGTGCACCTGGGTTGAGGGTCCCCGTTAGATCCAGCAAAGTCGTCGTCCCCCCTGCCCCATCAGGGCGCCCCACGCTCCGGGAGGAGGGGTGAAGCCTGCCCACATGGGAGGGGCGCCGGGCTGCGCCCCTGTTCCCCAGATCAGTGTGTCACCATGCACATGCGTTCTCACGTACACCGATGGAGGGGGGTGGGGTCATAACAACGCACAGACTGACCTCCACTGCTGCTTTGGGCTGGACCTCGACGGCCGTTTCCGGGGCGCTGACGAAGGACCACTTGATCTGGATGTCCTCTCTCTTCTCTTTCATGTGGAGCTCCAGCTGCAGAAACACACAGTTACCGGAGACCTACGCGGGCCAGCGAACCCCAGCGTGCGTCTACACGTGTGTCTGTGCGAGTGTGTGCACATGTGTGTGTTCGTGTATTTTCCTACACGCTTGCTTGGCCTCCCCTTGCCTTTCACAATGATAAGGAAAGTTCTCAACTCCCTGGGGCTCCCTGTCACCCCACCCCTCCCTGCCTGCGCCTTCCACGGCCTCAACCTACCACTCAGAGGGGTCTCAGCGCTGGCCGCTGAAGGCCAGGGGTCATTAACACTCTGCGTTCCATGATTCTCTAATTACATGAGTAAGGACACTTTGCATCCTCTTCCGGCGGTGGCACCAAGGCAGGCAGGAGAGGGAGGATCGAGCGGGAAGGGGGATGCTTAGCCCACCCCCTCGCATTCCCCGAGGGCTGTGCCCCAGTGCGCACGGGGATTCCCATCCTCTCTTGCCTGGGCCGACGCCCGGCCTCCAACTGGACTCTGGGCTCTTGCAACAACCCGTCGGATGGGACCCTCCCAGGGGGGCAGCATCATGCTCCCATCAAAGATGACCCCACCCAGATGCTCGGAATCGGTGAATACAGACAAGGTCCAGCAAAGGGGATTTTGCAGAAAGGACCAGTGAGCGGGGGTGATGCTGGGCCATCCCAGCGAGCCCTGAGAGACAAAGGAAGGCAGGAGAGCAGGCCGGCGAGAGGGGCCGAGAAGACGGAGGGAGGATGCTGGGAGCTCAGGATCATGGCAGTGTCTCGAAGCTGCCAACAGCCCTCTGCCTACCGCCGGCAAGAACACAGGCCCTCTGTCCTGCGGTCCCAAGGAACAGAATCACGGCGACAGCCCAACGAGCAAGGAAGCAGGTCCTTCCAGAGCCTCCAGACAGAAAGGCAGCCCATCGACGTGAGCCTGTGCTGACAAGGGACCCCCAGAAGGGAGACAGAATACATTTATGCTGGGTTGCTTTTTTTTTTTAAAGATTTATTTTTTAGGAGAGAGAGCATGCGCGCACGGGGTGGGGGGGGGGGAGAGAATCCAAGCAGACTCTGCACCGAGCGTGGAGCCCACACGGGGCTCGATCTCACGAGCCTGAGATCACGAGCTGGGCCAGAACCGAGAGTTGGACGCTCAACCAACCGCGTCCCCGGGCACCCCTGCGCTTAGGTTTTAAGCTAAGTTTGCAGTGGTTTGTTTCAGCAGCCGCAGCAAACGAATGCACTTCCCTCCATTCTCCAACCAGAGACGCTTTCCTGAGCACAGACCCCAGCTCTTCGCCTCCGTCCCCCTCCCCGCCCTCAGCGAAGGAGGAAAGAGCAGCAAGGAGGAAAGAGCAGCTTTCGAGGGTACCAGCCCCTGCTGGGCTATACGACCAGCGAGGCCTTCCCTGGCCCTAGAATCCTGGCAGGTCGTGGGGCAGCGAGACCAACGCAGGGGTGGGGGGCCCCTTCTGCACCTTTTACCTGAAGGACGACAGAGCCACAGGAGTGCCTCCTGCCTGGGGCTCTCCAGCAGCCGCCTGGCTCTGAGAGGGAACCCGCCATGCGGTTTTCAGTTTTCGATTGTGTTAAGAGACCCAAGATGCCATCGCATTACTTGTCTCTGAGCTGCATGGAACAGCACAAAAACAGCCCCTGGGAAACTCCGTGTCCTCCGTGGAGGTTTATGGGTCTCGCTGGACCCACCCTGTCCTGAAACAGCCATCCCGTGTCGGCGACACGTGTCCGCACTTCGGGATTATTTTGCAATTACACTGTCCAGAATGTTTGGGGGAACAGGAGGGCAGGCCCATCAAAGTGGGTGAAGTAACGCCCGCCTCGAGGGGGGGTCCCGAGGGCCGGCTTGCGGAGAAAAGCCTCGTAGGTGGCTGGAAAAGCTCGCTGGCCCTGGCTCTTTGTAACCACGTCTGTGTAAGAAAAGCACACGGGGTCTCCTCTTCCCTCGCGGTTGACAGTGCTGTCCGACTCAGGCTCGTGCCCAAACGAGCAGCCAAGCCGGGGACAGAGGAAGGGGAGACCTCACGGGCCCGAATCCGCAGGGACCCCTAAAACAGACCCCGAAATTCACAATGTCCACCCGCTGGCTGAACAGAACCTCCGTGGACCCTGCTTCACGTGAGGGACACAGTTACCTGATGGCTCAGCCTCCAGAAATTCCCCTAAGAAGCCTATTCTGATTATTACACATGTCCCCGTGTGACGACTGCAGAGACCATTACTAACATGACGTAAACATACACGAGCGGCCCTTGGAGGTCCAGCGAGTCTGATTCCAGAACACTGCGCCGAAGCAAGGATCGCCACAAAGCCAGCCAAGGGAATTTTCTGGCTTCCCGCTGCAGAGAAAAGTTCTATTTACAGGCGCCAGGCTGGCCCGGCTCGGTCCACTGAGCGTCCGACTCTTGATTTCGGCTCAGGTCACGAGCTCAGGGTCGTGGGATCAAGCCCCACGTCGGGCTCCACGCTCGGCGGGGAGCCTGCCTCTCCCTCTCCTTCTGCTCCCAGCCCTGTCACACGCTCTCTCTAAAATAAATACGTATTTTTTTAAAAAGTTATGTTTACACTCTACTGTAGTCTATTAAGTGTGCAAAAGCATCGCATCTAAAAAACAAAAGAACAAAAAGTTTTGTTGCAGAAAAATGGTGGCCGTCGCGTGCGCTTTCAGCGAGTCGTCATCACCGACCACAGATCGCCGGGACAAATGTAATAAGGGAAAAGTATGACCTGCGACAGAATCTCCCAAACGTGACCCAGGGACAGGCAGCGAGCGAAGGCTGCTGGAGGCGCAAGCCGATGGCCGTGCTGCACGCGGGGCTCCCACGAGCCTTCGGGGGGAGGAAAACGCAGCGTCGAGTCAAACGCGCTGCGCCTGTACCTATTCGTTATGATGACAATCAGCGGATTACGAGAAAAATGATAGCAATACTCACCTTTTAAACTTACACAAAGTAGTCAGAGTTCAAGTTGGCTTTTTTCCAAAAACTAAAGAAGGGAGGAACTCCCCGTCCAGCCCCTTCGCGTGCGTCCCAGCGGGGGAGGACTGCTGGGGTCTGGCCCCGGGTCCCAAATCCGAACCCTGTCCTCACCTCGGATGCCACTCGCCTTCCCTCCTCCTGTCAGCAATGCCCCTGGCCTGTGTGAACGCCTTGAGACGTAGCATCTTTCTCAATAGTGGTGGACGGACAGCCTCTGAATGCCTGACCTCCACCCACACACCTGTGTACACACGTATGTGGGGGGTGTACATACGTGTGCACACGTGCATGCGGTCCGTGCATATCTGTAACCCACGCTTTATTTCCTACAGGTTCAATCTGAGATAGACGCTGACAGTCTGAAGCTTAGGAAATCAAGGATTACTAAACGCCTGGGAAATCGGGCCCCTGCGATCACACCGGGCTTACCCCAGGGGGTTACGAGGTTTATGATCTCCCCAGACTCACCTGCAGATGAACCGGGGAGAGGCGCGCACGGTACAGCTGGTGCCCCGTGGCTTCGGGGGCCGGCGGCCCCGCGCGGACCAGGAACTGCATGGCCTCGCCCACCACGTGACAGGACACGACCTGGAGGAGGCACGAGATAGCACCGGGAGGGGAATTCGCCCCAAACACCCCTGTATTCCACGGAATAAAATAATCAAGACCTGAAAGGTCAGCAAGGACAAGGCTTGAGAGTTCCCAACCTCGTAAGTACCCAGAGCCGCATCTTTTCTGTGATGAAGCCACATTCCAAATCTTTTCTTCCCAATGCACTTCTCAAGGGCTGAACTCTGTTTTGCCCCAATCTAGTCATTATATTCTTCCCACATAAAAAGTTTCTCCTGGATACTGTGTTCCATTTCTCCCCACCAGCTGATTTAAAATTCCCCAGATATTTCCACGTTCATATGCTGGAAAAGCCATTAGCCACCTCCCCTCTCTAAAAAGGAGCCCTAGAAAGAAAACAAGTGATAGGTTTCGTAAGCCAAAAACCTTAAAAATATACGCGGAACCCCATAAATTGCTTCTATCCAGATAATTTTCAACCTATTGTGGTTTCCAAAGATGTGGGGATAATTCAAAGACCATATAAAATATTAAACGCTGAGGAAATTACACAGCCTTAACAAAAATAGCATTATAAAGTGAGTTGGCTTAAGGACCTATAAGACAAAGAGAAGTCATTACAGCGGGAATAAACCAGGCCACATTCCCGATAAAAATCACAAAGCATTTTAGAGAGAGCGGTTACCGAATAGAGATATATCAAGTTTCTGCCACCGAACCCTTCTCTAGGAGAGGATCTTCTAGAATGCGGGGTCACCCCTGCCCTCGCAGAAGGCGGAGCAGGCCCCCGGGGAGGACAGGGATGGTGGGGACCGGGGCCAGGTGCGCACCGGCTGGGAGGGAGGGCGCGGTGGGGGGGGGCACGCGGCAGGTGGCCGGCGTGCCAGGCCAAGGCCAAGTCATCGGGAGGGAGGAGTGGAAGGCAGGAGGGACCCCCACCCTCCCAAGGGAATGCTGCCGGCTGTCACTTGGGAAGGAAAAGAAAATTCTTTAATTCTCTGGTGGATTTATCAGAATCTAAAATAAAATACCAAGTGCAAAGATTATCCAAATAGTTCCTTTATCCAGCCTGCTGTTTCCCCAAGTTCAGGCTAGGACATCTGCCTCCTTCGTCTTTCTCATCTCCAGCGAACTTCTTCCTTCCCACCCCCAACGGCCCCGTGTCCAGAGCCTCCCCCCGCCCCCTGTCCCTCCCCAGGAGACCTGACCCGGATGCTGCGGCCCCCCCAGCATCTGTCCCCAGCGTCGCCCACCCCCCCACCCCATTGACAGCTCTCGAGGGCACACAGTGAGAAAGGGGAGCGTCGCCTGCTCTGGGCCCTGGCAGAAACCGCCCCACACTGGTGCCCCCCGGCCTGGCGAGGGCGCACGCAGACGCTCGAGCTACGTGCGTGAGTTTATGTCTCTTCGTCGTGTTACCGCCTCTCCCGAGTTCACCCAAGGTTGGAACAAAAAAATGTTTGTATAAGACATGTCGTCTATTCATTTTAAAAATAAATGCTCTATAAACAATCCTCTTCGGAGGAACGTAGTTTCGTGCCTGATGAGTTACAAACACAAATGACATGACACGGAGAGCATTCACCGTCCTCACTCGCATCGACGGCCCGGGCCTGGCACCACTCTGGGTAAAACACCAGAGCTGGACTCCCGTTAGGTCTCTGGAACCTTCCCTACTATGCCGATTCGAATGTTCACAGTGAAATCCCAGGGCTTCGTCAGTGCTCTCGAGCAAGGAGATGGTTTTCCTCCGTATCCGGTTCTGCACGAAGCTTCCCCGACCCCGTCCCTGGGTACGTAGCCGGCCTAAGCCCGTGACGAAGAGCAAATACATAAACAAGCAGATTTAGACTTAAAGACTTTACAACCTCTAGGATGCAAGACTCCGATGGCCGCAGTTCCTATTCAAGTCACATCAAGCAAGGAAGTGCGGTATTAAAGACGGAGCGTTTACGGGTCTCGGCGTCCTGTCACCGAGAGCCGCTGGAGGGTCCTCCCGCCCCGGGGGTCCCGCCCCCCTCCCTAAAGCCTGTCACACGGTCTCCCCGCAGCACCCTGCAGGAGGAGTGGACGGCGACAGCTGTCGGAAGCTGTCCCAACATTACAGCTCAGCCCGGCGAAATGCGGCCAGCGCCGCGGCCAGGAGCCCAGCTGGGGGACAGCGGTGGGAACGATCCTCGTCCTGGCCGTCCGCTGGCCCTGCCACTCCGGGAAGGATAACGCTTCATTTGTCAAATGGACAAGGACAAAATGGAAAGGCTTTAAAAATAAGTAATCTTCTTTTAGTTGCATTAAGGTGTTATCCACAAGGGGGATTAAATTCTCTCGGCCCCAGTGAACGGGGGCAAGCCTTCGCCAGCACACGGCGGACCCCGCTTGGAGCAGCAGAAGGTGGGGGCCCTTCCAGGCCCTTCCAGCTGGTCGGCCCTCCCAAGGGGCCAGAGCGTCCAGGGCTGACATTTGCCTGAATCCGGCTAATAGGGAGAGACCTAGCTTGTGTCCCGGGTCCCCCCACCCTGTCCCCCACACACCTGTGTTTCTGAAGATCCCTCCCGAGGGAGGGGGGTCCATGGTTCACCTTTCTGCACTCTCTCCAGCTCCAAGACGGAAGCTCCAACAGTCACCTACCTCTGCAAATAGGTCTTATCTCGAAACTGTGTTCCTTTGTTTAGACTTGGGGCCAGAGAACGCCACCGGTCCCAGGTAGCGCTGAGTTTTGGTAGCGCTTGCCGGAGAAAGGCCTGTACAGCCTTCAGATCTCACCGCACCCCTTTCCACGTTCCTGTCCAAGTAAGCTTCTCGTACAGCCGACTCAGCTCCTTCTCTTGGAACGCTCTAGAGACCTGGGGATAATTTAATTACTTCTGTCCCCAAAAGAACTAGGAACATAGCCATGAAAACGCATCTAAAGGGTTGATGTCACCGAGTCTCTCTCCCTGTAATCGTGCTTTATAACATCCCGAGGAAAGAACGCCAAAACGAAAGGTATCACCTGGCGACCCCCACGCCTCTGTCTAGACGGACCCTTGTAAACATTCTCGAAGAGAGCGCCACGCTGATACGAGCGATCATGTCTACTCTGGATTAGAGACTCGACTTTCTGTGAAGGATTTTATTCGTTTGTTTGTTTAGAGAGTGCACGCGGGGGAGGGGCAGCGGGAGAGAGAATCTCGAGCAGACTCCGCGATGGCCACGGAGCCCGACGCAGGGCTCCGTCTCACGACCCTGAGATCATGACCTGAGCCAAAATCAAAAGTCAGAAGCTCAACCGAAGGAGCCACCTGGGCACCCAAGACTCCGCTTAAAAGGTAGAATGCGTACGGCTAGATGGGATCAGAACATCTGTGAAGTTAATCCCATCTGCCCCGGGAAAGATGAAAAATCCTAGGAAAAGACGGCGGCCCAGCCCGAGGAATGCTGGGTCGATGCTCTCGCGGTCCTGAGGCGTGTGCTGTGCGGCACGCGGGCTCCACGCCCCACCGTGCCCACACTCCCCGGGCCCCTCTCCTTGGGACACTTTGAAATGAACAGGAAGCGTTTCCAGTAATATCGCGCTCCCAAGAGCTACGGCTCCCGGGGAACAGGGTTTATTGGGGGCATTCCTCGGCTCATAAGTCTGCTGGTGACCATGCCGTTCTCTTTCATCAGCCCTACGTATGGAAAGACACCTACAGGACATTTCCTTTAAAATGAAGGCAGCAGGGGACGGGGTCTTCTCCGGGCTACATGTCGGGGCTCCCTGCGTGGGGCCAGGTCACTCTGTGGCCCCGAACGCTACTGCTCGGTAGTCCGACGTGTGCGTAAAACCCCAGCTTGTCTGTGGTCCTTTACCCTGTCTTCTCTGGGCGACGTCGGTCTGCGTCCCACGGCTGCTGACTCAGCCCGGAATTCAGGACAGCAACCCCAACAGGTGGTGTTCCCGGGGAGGGGGCAGGGCTCCCGTCCCGGGGCGGCATCCTCGCTGGGTCTCAGAGGGCGGGGCCGCCGGTGAGAAACCGCCACCACTGCCTTTGGGAAGATCCCGGTACCAGACACTTTCACAACCTGTTAGCATTTTAGCATAAATACCAGGCTAATAGGATACCTGGAATTTCAAGTCATGCAAAGGAAAAAAAAAAATCAGTGGTGCTTCCCATTTGCACCTAGAGAGATAAACACAGGCAACCCGGCACGAGGCCCCCCTGCAGACCAAGGGGGCCCCCTGAGGTCTGGAGGGGGCGCGGGAGACCCCGGCCGCCCTCGGAGGCCACTGCAGTACGCAAGCACGTCCCAGCCTTAGTCAGTCCGCGCACCGACCGCAAGCTGTGGGGTTCCCCGACGGACGGCGCGGGCGGAACCAGGTTCTGGGGGAGACTCCATGCCGTCGTCCAGGTTCTGTTGGCTGCTGCGGATTTCCAGAAGCAAAGGTGCGTTCGGGCCTCCCGTACGCGTCCCTCTTCTCCGCGGTCTCTTCCGCGGTCGGGTGCGGGGGAGCACAGGGGACAGGAGGGGACAGACGTGAAGGGGAGCCACGGCACTGACGACGGAGTGCCAGGGCTCGGCTTGTGTCCGGACGCTGAATGACGGCGACTCCAGCCTCTGTTACTTAGTAGCTCTCGCCCAAGGGACTTAGCCTCTGTCTGCCTCAGTCTCCCCCTCCGTACGATGGGCGTGATGCTTTTCTGGTGAACACGGACGAGAGGAGACAGAGCCCAGGGCTGCTCGCACCCGACAGCATCAGGAGCCGAGACCCAGTCTCCAGCTCGGGGGGCGGGGGGGAGAGGGAGGTGCCCAAACATGCCCGGAGCCAGCCCGGGTCTCCCTGGCTTCCGAGCCGGGCCTTTCTCCGTGCCGGGTGGCTTATTACGTCTGTTTAAAACTGAAACCTACAGGTGATCATTACACCCTTAGAAGCCTCTACTTATCTACGAATGGCACCGCAGATGGAGATAATGACTGCTTCCCACAGGACACCTGGCCTCCCCCCAAAAAAGCCGACATCACTCCCGTCTCCAGGGGCTGCTTCCAGTGCGCCAAACGGGACCCCTGTTTCCACCGGCAAGCTTTCCGAATCAATGCCGTGTCAAAAGAGACACGCCACGCTCCCTAAAGGAAATGCATGGCTTTCTCGGGGGGGGTCCCAGCGCAACCCCAAACCTTGACTCAGACGGGGTGAGTCCCCACGTGGTCCTTGCAGACCTTTCGCCCCCATGCAGCCGAGCGTGGAGTTTCTGAATCCCCGGCGGTGCCGTGGGAGGGCTCCCGGGACGTCTGGCACAGCAAGGGCTGGCTCTCGGGCCACTTGCCATGTGGAAAGGAAGGTCTGCCTTTTCTGGGTCAGACGTTCCGGAGCGAGCCTCTCCCAGGACGTGCGGAAAGAGAACGTGGGTAGAAACTCGTGGCTCTTGTGTAAGAGGGTAATTACAGTCTGGGAGGAAGAAATCTATTCGGAGCATGTTGAGACAGGAAGAGAAGGCCCGGAGAGAAGTGTAAAGGTGAGGGCTTCGGTGCACGGTGTCCCGCTGGGAATTCCCGGGTCCGGCCTCCCCCCGGGCCAGCTGTGCCCCCACACCGTGAGGCCGAGGGGCAGGGACGAGGGGCAGGGATGCGTCCGGTCTCCGCCCGAGAGGATGCCCCGGGGGGCAAGCAGACTCCCCGCGGGAAAACCCACGACCCACAACCCCTGTCGGGCTGCTGCTTGGGGTAAAAATAATCAGGCTTCGTCCCTAGTCCCAGGCTCACGGCTCCGTGCCCCAGAGGATCTCCCGAAGGATAAGGGGGTTTTTTGGGTGCTAAGGAGATGACTGGTGGCTCGGGGCTGTGTGTGCTTCAGGATGGGGGCTGGTTACCCCCAACTCCAGCCATGATGGGGGGTTGGGACTCTCAGCCTCACCCCTGGCCTCCAGCGCCGGGGGAGGGGCTGGAGACTGAGTTCAATTGCCCAAGGCCAGTGATTTACTCAGTCTGAGTCGTGAAAGCTCCATAAAGCCCCCCAAGCGATGGAGTTTGGAGAGCTCCTGGGATGGTCTACACAGGAGGTGCCCGGAGGGTGGTGTGGCCGAGCCTCCCGGAGCTCGGGGCCCTCCCCGCACACGCCGCCGCCGCCTTTCTCCCCCCGGCTGTTCTTGAGTTGTTTCCTGAATCACGAACCAGCAATAGGAAGTAAACCATTTTCCGGCGTTCTTTGAGCTGTCCTAGCAAATTATCAAACCTGAGGAGGGGCGGGGACCCCCTGACATCACGGCCGGGGGGTCTGAGGACCAGGGGGCTGCGCCCCGGGACTGGCACCCAAGGCAGGGCAGTCATGTGGGGCTGTGCCCTCGGCCTGCGGGGCCTGCGGGCCTCTGGGGGTCCAGGCCACAACAGACTGGGGTTCTCGAACCCCCGGCGGGCGTCCGGCGAGCTGGGAAGGAGCCCGTGGAAGGAGAGGCCTGCCCGCCGCTGTCCGAGCGCTCCGACTCCGCCGCGCTCCGACGGGGCCAGGGCTGGGCAGGCCGCGAATCCGGCCCCCGTCGCGGGCTCTGCGAAACGCCTCGTGCGGCTCCAAGCGACACAAGACCTCGCCGTCCGGGTAGGACGTGGGGGTCGGGGGCTGCTGAGCGACCGGACGTCCGCCAAGGCGAGACCCGGCCCACGGCGGTCTCCAGGGGTGGCAGGAGAGGGTAAGTACAGGGGGCACCCGGAGAGCAGGGCCGGCCCGCTTCTACTCCCCAGCGGCCCCCCGGGGGACGCGAGACCGAACGCGAGCCAGGAAGGCGCGCACGAAGGGGACCCCGGGATCCCCAATGCCATGTAGATGACCAGAGACGTGACTGTGCACTCCAGCCTTTGGGCCGGGCTCGTCCCTGTCATTAGCTCAAGGGTCAGTCACACGTCCCTTGTCAGGGCTGAGTCAGGGACATGAGAAACACAGAGGCTGACGGTACAGGGCGAGCTGAGGAAGGGACGGGGACGTCCTTGAAACCACGCGTCTGTACTTCTTTACAACCTTTGCTGGCGGGCCCCAAGAGCACTAACGGATTTTCCTCTTCACTCGGCAGAGGAGGGGTCCTCACAATGTGACCGAGTGGACGCAGGGGTCGAAATGCCTGAAACCCAGGCGGGGGCGGCGGTTAGATCCTAAAAGAAGGAGGACCCGGTCGCTGGAAGCATCAGTTCCAGAACACGAGGTCCTAGAGCAACAGCAGAGAAAGCCCGTGGCGCGTGCCCCACCCCCGACGCCCACAGACGTTAAGAAACCCCCTTCCCCGGGGACACATTGCAAGAGAAACTGATTCACCCGGCTTGATCCCGGGATCAAGGGAGTGGAGGAGACGGTGTGCGGGACCCACGAACTTGGGGACGTCCTACACCCAACTTCCCAGGAGCCGGGGATCCCAGCGGGGGGCCCCCACGGCGGGTGTGCACGGGCCCCGGGCTGGTAAGCAACAGTGGCCCCCACCCCCCGACCTGGGACCCACTCTCCCACGCCACGGGGGGGTGGCGGGGGCCTGATGCCCGACGGGGTCACCACTGCCTGCAGCTGGGACAAGGCAACGCCAAGCTCCCATTTCCTCACTCGGCCAAGGAGACATAAAAGTCAAGAACGATGAAGAAACTGGTAAAACGAAACACGTCCCCCCGGGCACCGTGCCACGCATCGGCGGCGGCAGGATATAAGGAGCTTCCGAGAATCCGCCACGGCCCGTGGGCGGCGGTCCCCTCTGGAGGGAGCGGAGGAAGGGGGCTCCGTGCAGGGGGTCAGGGGGCGGACGGCGGCCTTGTTTTTAACTTTAGAATGAGCGTGCCCCGTTTCTGAAATTGTTTCCAAATAAACACCTATTTGTGTTTTTCACCAATCCCTTTCTAAAGCTGCTTTTCCGGCACGTAGTGTCAAGACCTTGAAAAATGGCCCCTTGCCGCGTCTGCCTCTCAGCTCCCCCGTCGACACCTCCGGGCCTCCGGGGCTGGGGCAGTGTCAGAAAGCACCAGCAGCAAGTGCCCGCACAGCGGGATCCGGTCCCGATCGGTCAGTAAGAGAGAGGGTGCTCGCCGCGCCCAGAGGCGTTTCCCACGCGGCAGGGGGGAGCGGGGGGAGTCAACTGCCCTCCGCCCCCCAGTACCGTCCGAGTCCCGGGCCGCCTGCTGGCCCAGCCCCATCCAGCCCTAACGCGCCCTGCTGGTCTCGGCATCCTGAGCTATTCTAGCCAATAACCTCTGGTACCCCGATACCTTCCAGAGACTTCCCACACTTGTTGCAGGGATAAGACAGCACGAGGCTCGGGACTGGCAAGGGCGCGGGACGGAGAGGCCTCCTAGGCTGCCGGGGCCCAGAGAGCGGGGAGCAGTGCTCTGCTGGCCCATCTCGGGCCGGAGGAGGCAGGAATGGCAAGCCTGCCACATCAAGGCGGCCTCGCTGTTCTGCTGGGAAGAGAAACCAGCCCCACTATCCATCCGTGGGGGCTGAAGACAGGAGCTCGGTCCCTCCGGGGCCCTGAGCTGTAGTTCAAGAGAAGGAACCCGCGCGGCCCACGCTGCACTAGCGGGGTCGGGCGCAGAATCCGCGGGGCGGGGATCGGGGGCCGGAGTGCTCTCCTTCTCCATTGGGGTCACACACGTTCCCCCCCGCCCCCGTCTGCTGCAGGGCGAGCGTGGGACCTGACGGTAAAACGGAGACAGAGACGAGGGCGAGCCTTGTATTTCAGAGGATGTTTCCTAGGGGTTTTTACAGATACTTTTCATTTAAAAAAAACTTTTAAATTATTTACGGTATTTAACCAGTCTAATAAGTAATCTCAGCCCATGAACAACCACAGACTCTAAAATGGGCCCGACATAGCGTCGAGATGGTTCCAAGCTAGGTGTCAGGGGCGCCCGGGGGGCTCGGTCGGTGAAGCCTCTGCCTTCGGCTCAGGTCGTGATCTCAGGGTCCTGGGACAGAGCCCCACATGGGGGGATGGTTCCGGCCCAGCGGGGACCCTGCTTCTCCCCCTTCTTCTGCCCCTCCCCACTGCTCATTCTCTCTCTCAAATAAAAGCTTTAAAAAAATGCAGGTGTCATATATATACACATACACACAAATATATGCATTTTATTGAGATACGATTCACATTTCATTTGCCCATTTAAACTGTATAATTCAACGGTTTTGTTCTTTAAGATTTATTTGTTTACTTGAGAGAGAGAGAGAGCAGAGGGAGAGAGAGAATCTCAAGCGGGCTCCCCGCCAAGCAGAGAGCCCGACGCGGGGCTCGATCCCAGGACCCTGAGGTCACGCCCCGAGTCGAAGGCAAGAGTCAGACCCTTAAATGGATGCCCCCACGTCCATGCTTGTTAACGTATTTTCGACTTGTACAATCGACATCGCCACCACTCAGAATCTCATCATCACCCCGCGAAGACACCCCACCCCCACGGGCGGTCCCTCGGCGACCCCGCCCCGGTGCCCGGCGACCCCGCATCTCCTTCCTGTCTCCACCGATGCAGCCACCCTGCTCGGGCCACGTAAACAAAGCCACACAAAGACGTGCCTTCCGCGACTGGCCTCTTCCACCCGCGCTGTGTCCTCGAGGCCCCTGCACGAGGCGGGGACCAGCCTCTCCTTCCTTCTCAGGCCCAAATACCGTCCCGGCACGTGGCCTACCGCATTTTATTTATCCATCCACCAGCTGATAGGACACCCTTGATTATTTTTTTAGGTTTTTAAGGTGTCCACGTTTTCAATAATCCTAAAACAGAATGACCTCCCCGCTCCCCCCGGCTCGGCTTTAAATCCGCCTCCTCGGTGGGGAAGGGCCGGCGGCCGCGCCCCAGCTCACCTTCTCCTGGGTGGCCCTGGCCAGGCTGGAGACGCCCTGCACCGCCAGCTCCAGGGGCTGCTGGAGCGGGTCCTCCTCGAAGGACAGGAGCAGCGGGCCCTGGAACGGAAGGAGAGGCACGGTGAGGGCACGTCAGCACGGTTATGTACCCGGGAGAAAGTCCTGGAAACCTGGGGACAGGGAATCTGACCCCTTTCTGTTAACTCTCTGCTTCCAGCAGCAGCTGGAAGCTGGAAGCATCACTATCGTGATGTCCACGCGCCCAAGAACCCACTCACGATGGAACGCGCCCGGGCTCAGTTCGGTTCCCGGAGTGGGATGGAAGCAAGAAACCCACAGCCAAACCGGAGATGTGGCAATAAAGACAGCAAGGGGCTTCTGAACGCTCCTGTTGACCAGGGGCAGGGTGCTGGGTGCGGCCCTGCGGTCCAGGACACTGTCCGGCCAAGCCCGGCAAGGTCAAGGGCTCCATCCTCTGCTGCTTCCGCCAAAAGCCAGCTCTCCCTCTGGTTTCAGAGAGTCACCTCTCCCTGCTCCATGCGGTGCACCCTCTTCCCCTCCCACCATCCAAGCGGTAAGTGGGCAGAAACCCCCAGGGGCCCGCCACCTCTCCCTGGAATTTGAGATTCCTTGGCTAAAAATCCACCAGCCGGCTGGCTGTGCCTGGGAGCAGGTTCCTGAGACCCTGCTTCACAGACCTTTGGGGCTGCCGGGCTCCTGCCGCCCAAGGTCTCTCGGGTCCACTCTGCCTTCGGCTCTGTGCACCCTACGGCACCCTGCGAGTAAAGCCCCTCCTAGTGTGTCAGCCTACGTCCATTTGGTTCTTGCAACTGAAGATCTCCAAAGGAGCGATGGGCAATTACATCCACAGGCCCACAGGGCAGCAAGACTCAGGTTTCACAGAGGGAGAAATCAGGGCTGGGATACTCAATCCCAAGTCTTGGCCCTTTTAAAAATAAGTTCTCATAGGGAGGTCAAAGGCTTATGCCGACAGCACGACCCTGCAACGAAACCCTTCCTGATGTGCTCTAAGTAGTGCATCACTGTATCGTAAACTCTGATTGGTGCTGAAAAAACACATATTTGACCTCCCGACTTCCCACCCCACGTCATCGACATCAGAGACTGCACTGTGGCCGGCTGTTTGCAACTATGATGATGCAACTATCCATGATTCTTACGAAGCGGGAGAACAAAATGCCACGAAATGGCACCAAAGCCCTTCTGGCAAGCTGTGGAGTTATCCTGGGGCTATTTCTCAAGGACTCCCGATGACCCAGAATGAACCGAAAAGACCCAGAACATTCTCACTTACATTCATCCAATCACGCCCAGCTTTAGCAATATTGATCTCACCCCCTAAAAATCATCAGGGTGGGGGGACTTCAATCTAGTTCTCAAGAGTGATGAGGTCACCGTGCAGGCTGCTGCACAGACATTCTCCACGGCGGGGGCAGCGTGAGTGGCCGGCCAGGGGCAGGGGCGTGCCGCGGGCTCGGGGACGGGATGGGCGGGCGGCCGCGCCGGGCAGGGGTGGTCGCGGCTGCCTGGGCTGCCTGGAGGAGCACTGGTGGCCAGAGCGCGCCTCGAGCACCCTGGGGGCCCCCGGGATGGGCGGATGCACTCTCGGCTCTCCTCCCTCTGGTGCCTTCTTGGTTAACACCCAGAACATCAGAGGTGGGAGCCCAGAGGAAATGAATTTTTGAGTTGAAATAAAGAGCCAGAGGGTCCTTGGGCTGCAGGGAGCCCAGGGCTCAGGGGGGACACAAGCCCGGCTGCTGCACCTGTCACACTCCAAGTGGAGATGCCACCGTACTTAGACTAGAGCAGGACTTTACGGGCACAGTCGCCGGGAAAGCCCCGAGAAAAGAAAAGCAGCCCCGAGAAAAGAAAAGCACGAGAGGAGGACTAGCCACCCCCACGTGAAAACACACTGCAGAACATCCGAAACCCCCCAACCGCACGGTCCGGGCGCGTGGACACACAGACGGCCCAGGGGACCAAACCCCCGTGGCCACCACACGCCCAAATGCGCGGAGAAACACTGTGGAGGACAAATGTGGCGGCCCAAATCATTGGATTAAAAAAATGGATTTTTTAAAAAAAATCAGGACGTGGGGGGCGCCTGGGGGCTCAGTGGGTTAAAGCCTCTGCCTTCGGCTCAGGCCATGATCTCAGGGTCCTGGGATCGAGCCCCGCATCGGGCTCTCTGCTCAGCGGGGAGCCTGCTTCCCCCCCCCCCCCAGCCTGCCTCTCCGCCTACTTGTGATCTCTCTCCTCTCTGTCAAATAAATAAATAAAATCTTTAAAAAAATAGAAAATAAATCAGGACGTGGGAGGAAGCCCCGAAGGAATACAAACCAACAGATGAAACTAACCGCATCGTCTGTGAATGCCGGGCCCCCCGAAGGGTGGGAAAACACAGATCTAACGGAAGAAACTCCGGAAGACGACTTCCCAACCGCATAAATGTGAAACCGGGTCCGTAAGCGTGTTTCTCACAGGGGAGCGGGTTAGCAACGCAGAAACTGCCGTACACGGCTACTAGAACTGGCCGGATAAGTCAACGTGTCCGAGACAGGAAGCACCGGACGCCTGCCTCCTGGAGAGGGAGGGTATAAACGAGGAGAGGAGAGTAAACGTAGTTCTGCCATTGAACCAGAACCCAAGGTCTCAGGCCCCAGACAGACGCAGACACCGCCACACCTCCTAGGTCTGTCCACTAGAAGGGTCTAGAAGCCATGAGACCCTGGCAGTAACGAGCACATCTGATGCCCAGACCTTGGCTTCTAAACACTGCTCCACTAAAAGGCATTGGCGCTGCTCCAACAAGTGGCGGAACCCAGGGCTGGAAGAATGGAAAATGAAAAATACGAGATGAGTCTAGAGCAAACATCTTGCGGAATCATGACGAAGGGAAGTGCTGAGTCGATATTTACGTATCTTGAAGGCAGAACGCAAGAGGCTACTGTGAAAGCTCCTGCTGGCCAACACGAGAGCCATTCCGCCAACCACGCAAGCAGCCATGGCGTCAGATTATAAACCGCAGAATAAAATCAACCCCCGTGAGTCCACACGGACGCAAGTCATCGCGGGCAGGGAAGAGAAGTGGTAGCTCTTTCTCGCAGGAGAATTGCAAGGAATCCACGGGGGAGAGAAGGAAACAGAATCATGGCACGATGGATGCCAGAACCGATGGGCAGAGGTTGACGAGTAACGGGATTTGTAACGGTCTCAGAGTAGCTCCCCAGGATAGTCGCTCAGCACCCAGGGGATGATAGAAGACACACAAGGTATATGGAAGAAAACCCAGCAGAAACCGCCCTCACCAGGGCATCAAGGCCGGTGCCCCCACTGTGACGACTCTGACGCGACAAAGCCCATGCTACGGGACATTAATAGGGGGCACATCATTTCTGTGGTTTGGGCAACCTTAGTCCGAGCCTGTGAAAACACCAAACTGATGGACATTTGGCAAAACAACAATCAGTCCTCTTCTGAGCTGTCAAGGTCGTGAAAAACAGGGGAAGACTAGGGAACTATTACCGACTTTGCAAGACTGGGAGAAGCCGCAGCTCGGTGCCGTGTGGGACCTGATGGGGTCCTGGAAGGATACAAGGACACTGGTAGACTAGGTGACTTCACATCAGGCCTTCAGCTTCAAGGCTTTGTGCCAATGTTAACTTCTTATATGTCACATTGTTAATATCACTGCACTAGGAATTAGGGTAACAGAGTACCAATGTTAATTTCTCGGTTCTGATGTTTCACTGCGGTTATGTAAGGCTGGGTGAGGAATGTATGGAAACTCTCAATTATTTTTGCCACCTTTCTATGTATCTAAAAGCAGTAAAAAAAATAAAAATAAAAAGTTATTTTTTTAAGTTGCTTTTTCTTTCTTTCTTTTTTTTTTTTTAAGGGAGACTTTACAAGAAAACAGCCCACCTTGAACGACTGTTTGCTAAACACCCTACACGGACCTCAACCCCCTCGCAGCGGGTTCTGTTTTCCACACTGATCCCAAAGGCACCCTCTTTTTGCAGATGAAGCACAGAGAGGTCAGGGCTCGCCCAAAGTCACACAGCCGGAGAGCTGCCTTCCAGCCTCAGCAGTGCAAACATGGCTTTTCCAAGCTGCGCTAAGGAGTCCCCTCCCTCCTCAGCAACCCACGACCTGGCCGATGGGAATGGCAGTTAGCTTTGGCTGCATTTTCGTTGACGTTATCACTACACCCACTCTTCCTTCCCCTCGATTCCTGTCTCTTTGGGAGAATGGGTGGGGGCAAAGAACAGCCGGAACTGGAGCCCAGTCCCGGGTTTTCATATTGGCAATTTGCAAAGTCATCAGGGAGCCTCCTTGACTGTTAATTCTTTAGAAGGGAAAATCAAAGCACATTAACCAGCTCGTCTGCCCAGGCCTGGCCTGCTCCCAAGCAGGGAAGGCTTGTGTCCCAACGGGGGTGATGCACATTGCCACCATTCCTCCCCGTCTGGTGACAAGTTCCTACCAGGGCCTGTCATTGGGCCCCTGGCCACCGCCGGCTCCGAGCCAGGCTTGCGCTGGGCACCGAGGAGGCCGTGCCTGGACAGACAGGGCCCTGGGCTGGCTTGCAATCCCGGGAGCTGATGAGGACACAAGGTGCGGGGACGAGGACAGGTGGCCTTGGGGGGGGGGGGCAGTGTCCTCTCGGATGGGATGATCGGGGGGATTTCTGCGCTGGGATGGGAAGGTTTACAGAACCCAAAGAAGGAGGAAGGTTAATTAAGTGTTCGAGAGGAAAGAAATGACCTAGGGGGAGGCCCCACACGGGGAGAGCGCTGAATGTTTGAGCAGCAGGAAGGCTATTGGTTAGGGGGCGGGGCAGACCCACGGCCCTGACCCAATGTCACCTTCACGTTCTTACCAACTGACCTCCCGTGTCGCGGCCACCGACGCTGCTCAAGGAGTCTAGATTTTTGTGAGCGCCACTAAGAACTCATTGTGAAACAGGAAAACTGTCAAGTCTTGTCCGTGTTTACTTTTGAAAATGTCAAAGCTCATATACAAGTCAGAGCTATTAATAATACGTTTTAAGTTCACACGGCGTCTTTTTTTTTTTTTTTTATGAAGCCCACAAATGGTCCCACGGTCTTGGTCATTTGCATTGGGAACATTCCTCAAAAAGGTCCTCAGGCAAGTGACTAAAGCAACAAATAGCTTTGTTGACCCTCCTAACTGCGGACCTCAGCCGAGCTGGGCGGTCCGTTTCTAGACGGGTCCAAAGCCCCAGCCACAGGACAGGGCCCTGGCTCTGCGGCCACTGCCCCCCGCAGGTGGCCCAGCAGCGTCAGCCCTGGGAGGGGCTGCCTGTCCACAGGCACCCTGGCTTCCAGAGCCTTCCAGGTGGGTGTTGGGGGTGGGCGCCACGGCCGGGGTAACCGACGATCACCAAAACCACTTCAAGGATGTTCACAGGGAGGGGGCATTCGTTTCCGGGCTAGCGACTGAGCCCGCCCTGGGAGCTTCCCGTCTCCGTGGCCGAACCACCACCAGGTCAATGGGAATTCGGTGTTCAAGGCGCCAGAGCAGAGACGTCACTGGGAGGGAGGGAGCCTGCTTCCCTGGTGGCTGGCTGAGGGACAGGTGTGCCCCTAGGGGCTTCTCACGGGTGAGAAGCTACCCAGGGAGCCTGTGAAGCCTACGGTTTGCTCCCCGCGCTCTCCCAAGCTACCAAGTCCGAACGATGGTGGGGGAGCGTGCGGATTTTCTGGAAGCTCTCCGGGCAGCTCGCCTGGGCTCCTGGAACACCGGTCTGACCAGCGGCGCAGCAGCGGCAGTTTCCCCTCGTCTCTCCCCAAGGAGAGAGCACCCTGTCTCATCCACAAGGGCTTCTGGAGTGAGGGCTGGAACCCCAGCAGCCCGAACGACCCAGGAAGCCTACACTGCCAGGGTCAATGGTCACCCAGGGTCAAAGGAGAGCGCACATGTTATCCATCAGCCCCCAGTTTCGGGCCCCACTGTTAGGACAGCTGGTTCAACAATTACGCCCTTTCGTCCTTTCCAGCTGTGCCTCAATGAAGGCAGAATTTGTGTCTCAAAGTTGAACTTGCCGCCCACGGTGGGGAGGGGGTGGGGATTTGACAAGAGACGTGGGCGGACCACACTGACACCCCCCCCAGGAGCCAGGTCAGCCCGAGGGGGCCCCTCCAGCCGTCGGAAGGCGCTCCACACAGGAGTTTCGGGAACCCTCCAGTGTTAAATTCAAGGCTGGAGCAGAGCTGCAACTGGGAGGAGGGCCCGTCCTTTCCCCAGAGAATTCCACCTGCGTGGAAGATGCTGGGCGTGAGTAACTTACATCCGCCGTGCCCTCAACCCCCAGCGACGGCTGAGACGCGATCCCCCAGGGCGGGCGGGGCAGGGCGAGCGGCGTGCCAACCCTAATCGGGGATTAGTGGGAGTCGGTGGGAATGGAGCCGGAGGAGGACAAGGAGAAACTCCTGCAGGGTGGTGGCCAAGGTCGGGACACCCACTCACGCCCCGTCACCCAGTGCGGCAACCGTGGTGGCCCGAGACAGGACAGGCTGTGCCGAGTCGCCTACCCAGATCCTATCTGTCTGCAAAACCTGTCGTTTGATTTCAAATCAAGCAACACTTCCGGGCATTGGGGAGGGCAGAGGGACACCACACACACACACACACACACACACACACACACACACACACCCCGACAACACCATCACAGCCAACCTGCGTCCTCCCCGCAAAACCATGAGAAAAGACTGGGCGCATTTTCAGCGCGACGCCAGGGCGTCACTGCCCTTCTGGGCAGGAGTCTGGGACAACTGACCACTGAGACTCCGAGTAGACCACTGAGACTACTGGTCAGTAGTGAGGAGAGAAGAGAGAACACACCAGCAAATCTCCCACCTCCCCGAACACAGAGTCCCCGCTGCTCCCACACAAAGAGGCAGGTGAGGGGCGCCTGGGGGGCTCAGTGGGTTAAAGCCTCTGCCTTCGGCTCAGGTCATGATCTTGGGGTCCTGGGATCGAGCCCCGCATCGGGCTCTCTGCTCAGCGGGGAGCCTGCTTCCCCCTCTCTCTCTCTGCCTGCCTCTCCGCCTACTTGTGATCTCTCTGTGTCAAATAAATAAATAAAATCTTTAAAAACAAAACAAAACAGAGGCAGGTGATTTGGGCAAAAGCGTCAGGCATGTCTCCACTGTAGGTGACTGAGCAAAGAGGAATTCCAGAGCAGAGCGTTCTTCCTTTCTTCTTCAGGCGCGTGGGGAATCGGGAAGCATCCTATCTAAGGCGGTCCTATCTTCTGAAGCCAATCAAGAAACGTCAGGGCACCGAGCAACACCATGTAAGCAGGACTGTCTCCCAGTTAGAAGTGACGGCGTCTGCAGACCACTCAGCCCGTCCTTGCTCGAGTTCTGCAGAGAACTGGGACAAGGCTCGCACCTGTTCACGCCACGAGCCCAGAGGAAACTCAGCCACAGAACCCAGGCCCGTGACCCCCAGTGAGCTACGGCGCCAAACACAGCAGCTTCCTGGGGAAACAAATCTTGTTTGCTCACATGTGTGAGGTCACCCAGTTTTAGGTCTCCCCCCAAGAGACAGGCTGGTTCTGGGGCGCCTGGCTGGCTCAGTGGGTGGAGCATGTGACGCTTGATCTGAGGGTCGTGAGTTCGAGAGCCATGTGGGGTGTGGAGCCCACTTCAAAGAAGGGGGTCGGGGGAGAGAAGGGGCGGTCTCCCGGAATAGGAGATGCCCAGCTCTGGGCAGCTGGGGCATCAAGACGGACGGCAGTCAACTGACCTTGAAGGCTTTTGTTATCCAAAAGGTACAGTGAATTTTTTCAATAGTTCAGAACACGGTCTTTTGAGCTGATGAATTTATACTCATTGACACTCAATGATTTTTTGTTTTTTCAATCCATGGCCGTGTGAGTCCAGGTCATGGTGCAAAGACCAGGGAGGGGGCCCTCTAGGGAATATTTCGGAGGGTCAGGGATCCAGACACACTTTTCAAGCGAATGGCCACAGGCTTTTCCATGGAGCCCCGCAGGCAGGGGGAGGAACACGAACGCACGGGTGATGAGGGAAGGCAGGCAGGGACTTCCCCAAACACACCGGGCCTTAATCCCGCTCAGGGAATGCCCAGAAATTGCAGATGCCAGGAGCTTATCATGAAATGAAGAGGTCTTCAAAGTAAAAATAAGTCACCAAGGAATGAACCACAGAAGAAACAACCGCAGGAGAGTGTAGCAGCAGGTGAGGTAGTGAGCCCCCCGGCCTGGAGGTAAGAGGCAGTGGAGTTCAATGCCGGCTCTGCACCCACAGGCCGTGTGACCTTGGGCCAGTCACCTACCCTGTTTAGGCCTCAGTTTCCCCACCTAACACGTGGACGACGCCTCCGCCCCGGGAGTTGTGAGGGTCCAAAGAGATGACCTATGCACCGCAACTCCCCAAGACAAGGTCTGGCAGGTGCTTGGCCCTCAATGAAAGCGACTACTTCTATAAGCCGAGGGTGCAAACCTTTTGGAAATATGTTCTTGGAAAAAATTCATTTCTGCAGATGGAATCATATTTGGGTCACAGTTATCCATCGATCAGGTGCGGAAGCAGTAAGCATCCAGCTGGGTACCAGAACCCACCTGGGGCCCCAGGAAGGGCGGGGGGGGGGGGGGGGGGGGGGGG